>JAVIWB010003461.1:0-47786 GCA_031893035.1 Dermolepida albohirtum | reverse complement strand
GTTTGTGGATAAAGTGGTTTTCGCTTTCTTTGGAGGCGCAGAACCACGTTCTGACCATTGTTTCGACTGTTGTTTAGTTTCGGGTGTACTGTAGTGTATTCAAGTTTCATCGCAAGTAACAAATCGCCTACAAAAATCAACCGGATTCCGCTTATAAAGGTCCAAACACTCATTGGAAATGAGCAAACGAGTGAACTTTTCATCAATCGTAAGCAATCGTGGCACCCATCTTGCTGAAAGCTTAGATAGGCGCAATTCTTTCGTTAAAATGTGGTGTACGCGTTCTGTGAAATGTTTACCATGTCTGCTATCTCTCCCACGTTGAGTTGTCGATCTTGCGTAATAATATTATGGACTTTTATAATCATTTCCTTAGAAGTCACGATTTTGGGTGCTCCAGAGCGCGCTTCATCAGCACAGCTTGTTCTACCACGTTTAAATTCATTTACCCATCTACTTATTGTGGCGGATGATGGAGCAGATACACCTAATGTTTCCCGTAACTCATCTTTTATTTCGGTAGCTTTCATACCCTTAATCACGAAGTATTTAATCACCGCACGATACTCTGGCTTTTCCATTGTAACAAAACGACGTGTTGCCGACGTGCAACCGATTTATCTAAATATCGGAATGTAAACATATAAATAGGCAACCTAAATTACAATGCATTTGTTTTACCAATTAGAACACCACATATGTGTCATTCTCACTACTTGTCAAACTATTCTCGTAAATCGTTGGTATAGTGATTTCAAAGTTCAAACGGCGTTCTTTGGACGATGACTTTCGTGAAAGTCGTCCCACAAATGTTGTTGTGTCGGAAAACATTAATGCAGTGTCTGAATTGATACTGCAAGACCGTCATGTGACACACCGTGAGATCGAGGCGTCTCTAGGTATTAGTAATACCTGCGTGCATAAGATCCTGCATGAACATTTAGCCGTTAAGAAGCGTTGTTCACGTTGGCACCATATAATTCGACAATTGCTCAAAAAAGGAGATAGCATAAGAGCATTGGAGCACCATTGGAATAAATGTATTGCTCGTTTAGGAGAACATGTTGAAAAGTAAAAATTATTTTGTATTTAAAAAATTCGTTTTTCTTTTCCATTCTCACTACTTGTCAAACTACCCTCGTATATAATGCTAATTACCTTGCAAAAATTTTGTAACTAATTCAATAATAAATATAAATATAAAATAAAAAAAATAAATAATAAATATTCAAAATTTTATTCTTACATTTATTTCGTTTAAACAATCAAAATATTGTTTCTACCTTTGCAATGCTCTTAAGAAAGAAAAAAATCAGTGCATTTTAATTAGTTCCAAGACAAAATTGTTGACGGAAGTTAATTTCAAGCTTTTGTGGGAGATAATACATCGTAAATTAATTATTCGTATTTTCGGAAGACGCAACAGAGCAGTCGCGCGCTTGCTTCGTTTAAGACCAATTCAAGCTAAATTCATGAATAATTCGTTAGGCAAGATGCAAATCAGAATGTGCTCTTTAGGTGAAAAACTTTTAGAATTAAGAATTCTGAATGAAGGGCCATCAACAAAAGATAATATCAACTTTATATAAATTTAAATTGCTAAAAATTAGAATAATGATAAATTAGTATATATTTTCCGTTGTGATCACTGGTAATTGAATAATTTAAAATGGTTTAATTGTCATTATTAATATCAATTACCGTTGCGTACTTTATTGCAGATGAGCTTTTCGTTATTCAGCTTCCAACGCCGCGATAAATTTCGTACGAAGAGTAAAGTGACGTAACTTGTGATGAATTTTCGATTGAAGCAGTTAAGTAGGCAGGTAGGATTTGAACGTTCACTCGATTTAATTACGGACCACGTCCGCTGTCGTTAAATGACAAATATATGTTAAAATATAACGTGCCGACCATGTTGCAATGACCAAGTAATGGCATTTATTATTTCTCCATTTAAAAATTTAAGTAGTACATTAAAAGCTAAAACACGACTTTTTAATTTACGAGTAAAAGCGAAAATTTATCAAGTTACCTTTTACAAATCAGTGTAATCATCTTGATAAAATAATGTAGGCTTTCACGGCCGGTACTACTAGTAGTACAATTTTCTTGCGAGTTCCATCGTGTTGTCGTAGTTTCTATCAACAATTCTCTGTTCAACGGTTTTTTTCTTCTACGTTTTCTTGTTTTAGATTTAATGGTGTATATTGGGTCTGGGAAAAAGTTCGTGGCGTTTTTTCAGTAAAATTCAACTGGTCCCCGCATGGCGCGTGGACGAATTCATTTAAACCGAATATGCTCCATTATTATCGACAATGTTTCGCCATTTTTTTGGTAGATCCATGATCCCATCGGTGAAAAACTTCTATGGTTTCTGGTCGAAAAACTGAATCAAGTAGTTTTCACAGGCTTCTTTTGAAACCAACTTAATTCCATTGAGAGAGTTCTGCAGAGATCGAAACAGATGATAGTCAGAGGGTGCTATATCCGGACTGTAAGGTGGGTGCATCAAAACTTCCCAACCAAACTCTCTCAATTTTTGACGGGTCATCAAAGAAGTGTGTGGTCGGGCGTTGTCATGATGGAAGACAACACCTTTCCTATTAATCAATTCGGGCCGTTTTCTTTCAATCGCATGGCGTAATCTCTCTAGTTGTGCACAGTAGAGTTGAGAATCAATCGTCTGACCAGTTGGAAGTAGCTCGTAGTGGACGATTCCCCTCCAGTCCCACCATACACACAGCATCACTTTTTTTGGCGTCAATGTTAGCTTAGCGAACGCTTGTGACGGCTCACCATCCTTTATCCACGATCTTTTACGCTTCCGATTATCGTACGTAATCCATTTTTCATCTCCGGTTATTAAACGTTTCAGAAACGGCTCGATTTCATTCCGTTTCAGCAGCGCATCGCAGATGTTAATTCGGTCCATCATGTTTTTCACGCTCAACTCATGAGGAACCCATACGTCAAGCTTTTTTTTGTAACCAGCTTTGTGTAAATGGTTCAAAACAGTTTTGTGGTCAATGCCTAGCTCCATGCCAATATCGACACTGCTGATATGCTTATCTTGTTGGACTTTTTCAAGAATTTCATCATATTTTTCAGTGATTGGACGACCGGAGCGTGACTCATCTTTCACATTGAAATTTCCAGAACGAAAGCGAGCGAACCATTTCCGCGCAACAGATTTCGATAAAGTACCTTCACCCTACACAGCACAAATTTTATCACAATCCTGCGCAGCGTTCTTCCCCTTATCATAATAATATTGCAGAATATAGCGAAATTTCTCATTATTCTTCTCCATTTTCAAGTGCGAATAACTTTCCAACCACTGCACCGATTACAATGTTTCTACGCTCAAACTAACGTTCGGAAGGTCATCTAAAAAACGAGCCGTCGGTGGTGTCGCTGTGACTTGTTGTTCTTTAGTTATCGGCAACCAATGCCATCTATCGGGAAAAACGCCACGAACTTTTTCCCAGACCCAATATTTGTCATCTGCTAATATGGTTGCTTTATGTATGGATGTGCTTTTGTTTTGTAAGTATTTTCTTAGATTTAGTGTATGTAATGTTCGTATATCTCGCGCCTATTTTTCTGTCTATAGTAATACGTTTATACAGAAATTTAGGTGTAGCATATGATATTTTTTTTTAAATTTGTTGAACCACTTAATTATGACGAAAGAGCACATGAGAACTGGTATTATGTATGCATTAATTGCTTTAAATATGCTATAAGCTGCTTGTTGCTGCATGTTGATACGTGCATAGTAGCCGCCGCGCCATGTCGATGGGCTCATTTATTCATTAGCAGTGAAAGTGTAAAGTGCTTGCGATGGCATCGTGGTCACGAAATGAGATAAGGACAATTTTGCGTTATAATTTCGTGCGTGGTTTAAACATAGACCAGTGCTTCGAAGAAATGACTCTTGCAATAGGTGATGTTTGTCCACATCGCACAACGATATTCTGGTGGTATAGAGAATTCCAAAGGGGAAATTTAACTGTGGAGGATGCTGAGAGGCCATGAAGGCCACGAACGTCAGTTACGGAGGAAAACGTTAGTACTGTGAGGAAAATGCTTGGCGAGGACAGGCGAGTGACCTACCAACAGATAGAGGGTACTTCAGGCCTAAATGCACCAGCAATTCGTTCGATTCTGCATGATCATTTGCACGTGAAGAAATTTTGTTCATTCTGGGTGACGCATTGACTGACTGACGAGCAGATGACACGCCGTGTGACTTGGTGCCGGGAGATTTTAAAAAGTTTAATAAGGGACAATTTCGGTATGTGAACAACATCGTGACAGGTGACGAGACATGGCTGCAAACTAGGCTTAAAACAAAGTTTGCACTAAAACTGAGTTTCAGTGCGACAGACAGTGTCAGTAGTTGAGCTCTGAAGATACCCCATATGAGTGGGTACGAAACGTCAGCAGTTATACCAGCGATGCGGTTTCAACCCGGAAGCCCAGAAGCAGGTAGTATGGACCACTACCGCGGAAGTCTACGTACCAAATTAATTAGGTTTATTTCAAGTTTTCAAAGACAATACGACATTGAAGAAATTTAGCTTCATTAAAACAGTCGCTCTATCGGAAATAATACATTTTTACATAATAATCGATGAATAAATAATTCAGCACATATTAAAACACCATCATATTTAATTGACTTAGCTGCAAATAATTTGTTTGAGTTTCCATTTTTAAAAATCTATTTTTAACTATGGAAATTAATGAGCATCAAACTTAGAAAGCTTGCGGGCAACATAAATAATAATATCACAGTAGATGCGTTATTATATGTCCTTCAAATTGGTATAATCGGTAGGTAGTGTTCAATCTAAGAAGCTGGTTCATTTGAACATTTTGTAAATAACACATGTTAAAACTTGTTATTTTTTATTTAAGAATTTATTATACAACCCCTAATATTATCACAAAATATTTGGCTTTTGTTTTAATAATAATTTGATATTATTGTTTTAATATTACAAAATATTTTAAATTTTACTTTAACAAAAATTATTATTAGACTTAAAATTTTGGAACATTTTTTATTTACCTTTAATAACTATTTTGAAATTGTGATGATTTCAGTATATTTATCTCTCACATTATCTGATGTTTAGAAAGCTAAAAAGATAATGTGTACATCGCTAAATATTTGTATACATATTTTGCGGAAATTTTGCCTTTCTGACATTTTCTTGAAATGAGTTCTATTAGTTTTACTACTAAAAACTTTGACAATAATAAATTATGTTAATTAAAAAACATTGATTAAGTAATTGATTAATAATATTTTCTTACATTAATATGAATATTTTGTAACGTTCACTAAATACTATCATCGAAATGATTCACAGTAAAACGGAGTTTAAAGGTAATCAAAGTAATCAAATTATTATAAAACATAGAGGAAGAAACTTAATAGCAGTCAACGCATTAATATCTTAATAAACCTACAAACATTTTCACACGAAATGCATATTTTTGAAAGGAGAAATAAATAAGACGATTAAACTAAGAGTATGCAAACGAGGAACATGGACGATAGAGAAAAAGCACGAAAGCAAGTACAGAAGTTTGTAAGAGAAATAAAGAATAGATAGAATTAGAAACAGTACAATTAGAGAACAAACTAAACAAGAACGTTTCATTTGTAAAATTGAAGAGAAACACGCGGGGTAGGTAGATGGTACGGACAAATCCTAACAAAAATGTAAGAAAACAAAAAAAGAAAGTACAGAGAAATCACGATAGAAGTAAATAGAACATATAGGATAGCAGTGAGGACAAGTGTCGACGAAGAGAAGTGCAATGAAATGTTAATGAATAGAGACGAGTGGAAAGAACGTACCGAAACGAATGGTACCCGAGTCTAGATTCTGGCATATAAAAGACAGGTAAGATGAGATACAAGAAGAAGAAGTACACCAACTATAGTAGCGTGTTCCGTTTTAAGCAAAAAAATGTTCAAAATTTACACTTACAAAAATAAAGTTTTGAATTTCGTCGCACTTCTATATTATTTGAAAAATATACTTTCGAAATGTTCTTGTTAACTTTCTAGCAAAATCCTGTATAAATTGATTCTTTCATTTATTCTTTATTTTTTTTTAAAGTTTGGGCGTTGAACGTTATGGAAAAACACCAATAAAAATACTGAATTGGAACAGCTTTTTCAGTTTTGTAATAATTTTATATTTTTGAATGCATTTAAGCTATGTATAACAATGTTATAGAGCAATCTACATGATTAATAAATTAAATCTATTTATATCGGCATCTTCCTGCAATAAGATTAATGTTAAATTGGAAACAATGTTTTTGCTACTTCCAGGAAATGTAGGAACTTCGTTCTTTCATTCCCGAGAGAGCAATAAAATCGAGGGCAAATGAATTGATGTTGCACAGTAAAAAATGACAAAAGGAAGTGTAGGATGTAATATATAATTACGAATTTTGCAAAATTACATTCGAACAAAATATATATATATATATGCACACATAAAATAATTAATTAATTAAAATCATTTTTGAAACTACAGTTGAAAAGCTATATTAATAAGAATATTAGCTTTTAACAAATTCTGTAAACAGACAGTTCTATGCCTCGTACTTTTAGTAGAAACAGAAAATTAAAATTAGCCGCCACTTTTTGAGTAAAGCGACTGGCGAGCAAGTTATCTAAATTACGCAGCTTATTACACAACTTTTTACGCGATCGCCATATTTGTTGCTAGTCCATGCGTTGCGCTTTGTTTGTTTGTTGTATTAATGTTTAATTAATTACAATATTAACTTTTTTAATAAAAAAATATTAGGTCATTTATTTCTCAGGTAAATTTTAGAATTAGAAAGATTAACATATTGTGCGTATAATAATCAATGTATTTAGCAACTAAACTGAGTCAATTACACCGAACATCGAAAGCAATAGATACAATTGAACATATGTATAGTTGGCGTATCGTACAATTCATGTACAGACAGTTTCAGATCTAAACAAGATAATGGCTAAAACGGCCAAATATTCATTGTAATAAGGACATGGCACACTCTGAGCTGCTCTATTTAATAAATAAACAAAAGAAGACTATGGTTTTTATGAATATAACTAACAAAATGGCGAAAGCAAGAAATAAAACAGTTCTGTTAATTGTTCCTATAAGGCCAAAAAAAGATCAATTTGAAAAACGGTCAAACGTGAAGCATCTTTGGTTTTCAGTAGCAATTTTTTATATAATTTCAAATTGTTGTTACCATGTCGACTATTAATTATGAACAGAGCAATTTATTTTATTTAATATAAAACGATCGTAACTCTTTATATCCTTAACAATCCATAATCAGTAAGTTTTAGATATCATAATTTGGTACAATAGGTTTTAAAGGATAGACTATCATAATCTGGGACTAAAGGAAAGTATTAAAATCCGTTTTGAAGCATTCATTTTATTCCTTTAATTACAAGAACTATGTATGTCAATCATACACATTATTATTTTCAAATTTCTCGAACAGAACATCACTTAAACAAAAAAAGTTTCTCAACTTTTTCAACCAATAACCCAATAAGTTTCTTTGTACTGGCACCTTGTCCCAAAAGCCATATATGTATATTTTGCGCTCCAACATAATGAAACTGTTGAAAACAGATGCCAACCGTTAATGTTTATATATTGGGTCTGGGAAAAAGTTCGTGGCGCTTTTTCAGTAAAATTCAACTGGTCCCCGCATGGCGCGTGGACGAATTCATTTAAACCGAATATGCTCCATTATTATCGACAATGTTTCGCCATTTTTTTGGTAGATCCATGATCCCATCGGTGAAAAACTTCTGTGGTTTCTGGTCGAAAAACTGAATCAAGTAGTTTTCACAGGCTTCTTTTGAAACCAACTTAATTCCATTGAGAGAGTTCTGCAGAGATCGAAATAGTCAGAGGGTGCTATATCCGGACTGTAAGGTGGGTGCATCAAAACTTCCCAACCAAACTCTCTCAATTTTTGACGGGTCATCAAAGAAGTGTGTGGTCGGGCGTTGTCATGATGGAAGACAACACCTTTCCTATTAATCAATTCGGGCCGTTTTCTTTCAATCGCCTGGCGTAATCTCTCTAGTTGTGCACAGTAGAGTTGAGAATCAATCGTCTGACCAGTTGGAAGTAGCTCGTAGTGGACGATTCCCCTCCAGTCCCACCATACACACAGCATCACTTTTTTTGGCGTCAATGTTGGCTTAGCGAACGCTTGTGACGGCTCACCATCCTTTATCCACGATATTTTACGCTTCCGATTATCGTACGTAATCCATTTTTCATCTCCGGTTATTAAACGTTTCAGAAACGGCTCGATTTCATTCCGTTTCAGCAGCGCATCGCAGATGTTAATTCGGTCCATCATGTTTTTCACGCTCAACTCATGAGGAACCCATACGTCAAGCTTTTTTTTGTAACCAGCTTTGTGTAAATGGTTCAAAACAGTTTTGTGGTCAATGCCTAGCTCCATTCCAATATCGACACTGCTGATATGCTTATCTTGTTGGACTTTTTCAAGAATTTCATCAGATTTTTCAGTGATTGGACGACCGGAGCGTGACTCATCTTTCACATTGAAATTTCCAGAACGAAAGCGAGCGAACCATTTCCGCGCAACAGATTTCGATAAAGTACCTTCACCGTACACAGCACAAATTTTATCACAAGCCTGCGCAGCGTTCTTCCCCTTATCATAATAATATTGCAGAATATAGCGAAATTTCTCATTATTCTTCTCCATTTTCAAGTGCGAATAACTTTCCAACCACTGCACCGATTACAATGTTTCTACGCTCAAACTAACGTTCGGAAGGTCATCTAAAAAACGAGCCGTCGGTGGTGTCGCTGTGACTTGTTGTTCTTTAGTTATCGGCAACCAATGCCATCTATCGGGAAAAACGCCACGAACTTTTTCCCAGACCCAATATAATAGTGGCTCTATTGAGAGGTTGAGAAACGGTGGTCTGTAGTAGCACTATCAATGGAAGGGTAATGCCATCACAAATTATTACTATTAATTTGGAAATCTGTATTAGTGTGTGTTCGGTCAGCGCTCAATATTTCGTTATTTATAGTATCTTCGAGAGCTAATAAAAAAATTTTAATTAATTTATGGAATTGTAGAACATATTAAAAATTGCTATCGACTAAAAATATTTAAATTAAAAATCTAAAAGCAAATTAATGAGTAGTTAGTCTATTCAAATAGTAAGGAATGGTTTCGATTTTGATGAAGGAGTTGAAGTTATATTTTGATTGTTAAGTTCAATATTCGTTAATATTATGAAATTTATTATACCTACAAAATATAAGATGGGATTTCTGATCAATATATTAATTTTGAGCTTTAAAAGTTAATTTGCATACACAATGATCTCTTCTTCAAATAAATTTCTTGCTACATATGTTGTGCGATTTTTCATTGGTCGTTA
This sequence comes from Dermolepida albohirtum, assembly GCA_031893035.1. Lineage (NCBI taxonomy): Eukaryota > Metazoa > Arthropoda > Insecta > Coleoptera > Scarabaeidae > Dermolepida > Dermolepida albohirtum. Next base: position 38,296 of record JAVIWB010003461.1, on the reverse strand, counting down.
TTATTAGTATATTAAACAGGAGACGTTTGAATTGCGAGTTTTATTTTATATCTGATGAAGCACGTGCTAACAATTTTAGGAATTTCATACTATTTGTTTAATAATAATAAATCAGAGAAATTAGACACAATTTGATAAAAATCAGTTTTATAATAGTTTATATAATATAATAAAACATGGAATTATGGAAAGTTGCCACATTAAATAGCTTATTAAAAAACTCCAGGAAATACCGAAATAGAAGCCTCTAACAAAATGCTCTTCAATTTGAGATAACAGACAAAGGACGTATTATAATGGAGACACCGAGGATAAAAAAAATTATGCCTAGAATATTTAGCCGACATGAAAAGATTCCGTGATGAAGGGCAATTTATTTGTTATCAGTATTAACCGAAAGAAGTGTCACTGTAATAAACAATGCTTCATATCACTCACGCTACCAAATTCAGGCAATAGAAAAAAAAATATATTTAGTATGAAGATAGTTACACAAAAAATCAGTTATTACAAGTCTTTAAAACATAAATTTACGAAAAGAAATATGTTAGATAGAATAGCCACCGTCGCAGAACACATTGTTTTACCTTTGCTACCATATTACTGTATATTTAATCCCATCGGGTTCATTTGGAGTCAGTTGAAAGAATTGTCCACCGCACTAACGATCGTCCTAAACTTAGAGAAGTAGCTTTAAATCGTATTCGAGAAGCGATTGCCAATATAACGCCAGAAAAATGAAAAAATTGCATTAGACACACAATTAAAATAACAAATACCATACATATTTAGAAAATGTCAATATTCATCAAGAATTTATAATTTAAATGAAAATGATGGAACCAGTACTGACCTTGAGGTTGTCCAAAGTATATGAAAAAGTATTTTCTTAAATGTGATATTTTTGTTAAATGTCATTTCAAATAGTTTATACCAGGTACTTCATTAATATTGGATTATTGTTAACATCACCATTTATTATCTTAAAAATTTTTAAAAACTCATACTTATATAAATTTGTATTCAGTTAGTAGTGTTGCACGAATATTACAAAATACAATCCTGCAAATCTACGGCCGCAGATACCAGAATCTCATTTACATTTGTGTTAATTTATTGCAGTCTTTACCAGGAGATGCCACAAAGGCACATACTTTCTGTTTAGTCAAATTAAAATAAATTGAAACGAATTATATATACATGTGCTTATGAATTTACTACACCAGATCCTATCTTGCCGTGCCAACAAAAATTAACCACTATACATATAACTGAGCAAAGCGATCGGCCTTGGATGTGTCACACATTTAGTATGTACTTATTACAAACCTGGTGTGCAGACAAATGTTATGAGTTATACTTACTCTTACATGTTAATAGGAAAAAATAAAATTTAAAAAATAATGGAGAGGAACGAATTTTATACCTTAACACATTGTTATTTAGGAAGAATTGGTGGCCAAATTTATGTCCTAAAGAAAGAGCTGATAAGTTTTTACAAAATAAACAAAATATTAATTTTCTATGTATACAAGAAATTATATAAAATATAATAACAGTAAATAATTCAGTTTTTTTATTTCAAAGTACTTTAACCATCCATCAACGTGGGGCAATATTTTAAAGGTAAACTTTATTAAAATTCAAATATTTTTCATATTTTTTAAAGCTTTCTTTTATTTCATAAAAATACAATAATTATATATATTAAGAAATTTATAGAATTTAAAAAAAGCATTATACAATGGATAAAAAATTTTATAACCCTTTTTACTGTAGTATACTTGTATAGTTCAACGCCTTTTTTAGGATAGTGCTATTCTGGCAATTTCCCAAAACAGGTTATTTAATTCGGAAGCAGTTACAAACTTCTGAGTAAATATCTCTCTTTCTCAGTAAGCTGTATAATTTACTCGATTTAATTAATTAAAATGTCACGAAACTAATTAATTTGCCATTTCACCTGAATTGTTTCCCCCGATAAAATTATTTCAATATGACTTCATCCCACAAAATAACACAGTTTCCCATCCGTCTCTGTGCCGAAAGGTACTACAAGCTTTAAATTAATTAATGTATCGATTGAGGGCCTTGGGGTTATCTTTCAATTTCAAAGGTACGGAACAAAGTAGCGACTGAAAATAAATACTCTGGTAACGCTTCTAAGAGCAGGTTAGATTCACATATTCTGTTACCAACCACATACGCGTATTTATTTGTACAGTGTGAGGTATAATTTTCGTAACACGGGTAAATAAAACAAAAGCAACAAAAACACTAAATTTAATTAACTAATTTTGGTCATATGTATTTAACATTACAACAGCTACTTTAACTGCAACCGTATTAAACACATTGAAATATTTTCCAATTGATTTCCTTCCAATTTATTTATTTAACGCATAGTCATCCACGCTATTAATAAATTAAAACAAAATTCAATTAATTGTGAATTTAACTAATTAATTACTATGGAAACGGAATTCAAAAAGTTATTCCGGTTTCATTTGAATTCTTTTAATTGAATATTTCCGTATTATATATTTTGGCTCTACATCTATTGTAAATAGTTGGTTGGAAAACGATTGAATATTTTTTTTAATTCATTTACATTTTGGAAAACATCATAATTGGAAATCAAGTTAATACTCATTATGTGAAATTCAAAGAGTCCTCATACCCGTCTTCAAAATGAAAAAGGCAGGACTAGTTTAAAACATTGTTACCCTATATTGCCTTCTTGGAACCCTGGCATGGTAAATAATATAGTGTCTGAAGAGGCAAATTTAAATTAAAGGAATGCTTATTTTTCTCATTCTTTAAGTATTCTTTGTTGTCTTCTTAAATCTCATACTATTAACTAGAATAGAAATCCAGGGTACTAACTAGATTTTTAACGTATGTATGTATGTATGTTCCAACGCGTTGTATAAATGGATATCTATCTGTAACACCAGCTAGGGACCTCAGTATCCAGCAACACAGTAAGCAAACGATTGTCCGGCTACTTTAAAAGTGTTTAACCATCAATTCAATTATTTCTCATCGGTTTTCTTATTAGAACCAGTAACATGTACATCGATTTTCATCAACAATCAAAATAAATCAATAACCTAAGGTGGAAATGATATAGAAAAGTAAACAATACATTAACGAAGCAGTCGTGTATATAAACATGATGGTCTTTAGGAAATATTATTGAACGAATTAGTGAATACGTAAAATCTCAGGGAATCAGGTAACGTGGACATATTCAGCAACTACAGAGTTGATTTGAAATTTTTGGAGATAAATATTTAAAAAAAGCAGCAGAGAAGATGAAGAAATAAATAGTTGAGAAAGGATTGGAGCGCATTTTTATTTATTTAGATTAGATTATTTGAGATAGCCATAGAGCCCCGTTAGAATACGTTCTCTAGCTTCGTTCTTTAAATTAGACGCAGCAGTTTCGAGATCAGTTTTTCTAGATAGAATTCTGTTTTAAGATATTCATCTCAAACTTGCAGAAACCATAGTCTTGCTAAGTTCTTTATATTATCACAGGACGTGGATGTCCTTTATATAGCAGAATCTACATACAGTTTGAATTGTGATTATTGGTAGATTTATTATCAATATAAAATTATTGATATACATATTTCAAAGGAAGAAGGACGCTAAAATAGTTATAGGATAAACGACCCCCTCGTAACAAAAAACATCTTAAAGCAAAAAACTTTTAGAAGCATTCACCAAATGGCGCGTGGATCACCGGTACTCTTCAGCAGTCAGATGTAAAAGTCAAATATTTGAAACTGCAACAATAAAAGTCAAAATATCAGACAATTAACACACAAATGAATTCAAAGTAGAGAGAGGGTGGGGAAAAGGAGATTATTCGTAACCTTACGGCAGAATATACTAAACAGTTTAAACTTGGAAGATATAAGAGTAAACACCGATAGAAAAACGTTAAACCATCTCAGTTTTGCCAATGACATCGTTCTGGTAGCAGAAAATATTCGAGAAGCGCAATATTTATATGGTTCACAAGTTAAATAATGAGAGAAAAAGGTTAGTTTCAAAGTAAACCGAAATCCAGTTCATGACAAATCTTGTCCTAAGCAATAGCATACACATAAAAGGCAAAAACATAGATCAAGTATATAAATATAAATATTTAGGTTATGCGATCTGCAAAGAACGAGGCAAAATAGAAGAACACAGCCAGCATTCGGCAAATAGAAATCAGTATTTAAAAAAGCATTTCAATATGTTTGCAGAAAAGAATATTTAACCAGTGCATATGACCTGTACCCTGTACTGATATATGATAGGGATGTACTAAATTCAATAAAAAAGAATATAGGCACAATAGTAATGCAACGTGGGATGGACCGATGTTGGGAATTATCATATTAGATAAAATTTCAAACTGAAAAATTAAAATACAGGAGCAAGAAACATTGTGAAAACCATTTTGAGTTTGAAATGAACCTGGGCGGGACATACCACTAGGACGAAAGATTGCTGGTGAACAAAAAATGTCGTCCAAAATCAGATACATTCAGAATCAAAGAAAGACTCCCTGCTAGTTGGATGGATGACATTAAAAGATTCGCTAAAATTAAGTACTCATTACTTGAGATAGAAAAAGGTGGCAAATTTTAACAGGAAGTTTTGAGTTTTTTCCAGCAGTGAATAGTATGATCGTATCCTTGTCCATATGATTAACATTAAATTTATCTTATTTGTGCAAAAAACTTGCTTCCAGAATAAATAGGACTCGTTTCCTTATACTTTGACGGATTCCAATTCTCTTTGTCGATTTACTTAAATTATGACGGGCTTTCGTCAAGCAACCCGTCCATTGTAACTCCTCTTCGTATTTGCCGTTGAAATGCTACAGCATGGACTTTTTTCCTGTTTCAGTTTCTACTTTCGAAACAAGCTAAATCTTATAGTTTTTGCACCTAACTTTAGTATTTAACTTTATGATTATTGCTTTTGTCTCACTCAACGAGCGTTTTTCTGGTGCAATTTCGAGGCCTATTCTCTAAAACGATTTTCGGTTTTGTATTTTTTTTATTATATATTGGATTGTAAAGCGACTTTGTTAATTATATAATGTGCTTATTTCATCTAGGCTTCGACGTTATTCATGGAGTCGAATAATTGAAGCATTTCGATTTATATTTCCTTGCATTTTCTATCAGTTTTGTTGTAAGTGAATCGACATCAAAGCTATTTTTAAATGTCTTCGCATACACATTCTAGTTTTTAGTTTACCTATAATATTACAATCGTTTGATGCTCCATATATACCACAATTGTTTCCTTTTCAAATTTAATTGTTTTAAATGAGCTTCCTCTGCGATAGCTTTATTGACAGCTTATTTAAAAAACCGTATTTCATACGTATTTTACAATGACTTTTCATCGTAGGTGTTTATATCTTCCCCGCGTTCCACATGGATCAAAATTGAGCCCAAACTTTTTATTATTTTCATTAATGATGTATTATTAAATGTTGTTTGCAACATACTAGTATATGCTGATTACATTAAAATTTATGTAAAACAAATTCTATGTTCATAAATTGTAATCAGTCCTGGAGTACATCGAAACTTGATGCAACTCTATCAACTAAAGCTGCATAGTAACATATACAAAAAAAGTACACTACTACTATTAGATTATAGAATAGACTATAGAGTTATTGATAGGCAGTTCCAAATTAGAGACCTGGGAGCTACTTTCGACTATCAACTAATATTTAAAATCGCGTATTCTGACAAATTGTATATCTGCATGTAAATCTTTAGTATTTTTAATGTGTGTTTCTAAATATTTTAGTGATATATATTATGCTCTCGTTATTAGCAAACTGGAATATGCTAATATTATATGGTATTCTACTTTGGCTTTCCAATGCCACTACTGCACTGAAACAGTTTCAGTGCAGTAGTTCAGCCCTGAAGATGTCCCATACAAAAGGGTACCAAACGTCGGCAGATATACAAGTGACGCGGTTCCAGCCCGGAAACTCAGAAGCAGATAGCATGGACCACGACCGCGGAAGTCTACGTACCAAATTACAACTGTAAGTAATTGTATATTATCTTCTGCTAAAGCAAATACAGCACGACAGATGCTAATCTGGCAGAAATGATGTCCATTTTCAACAAACCTATTGATTTCAAAGTATTATTAATTACAATCTGTTTATCAAAGAACTATAATGAACGTGTAAGATATATTATTTAAAGAAAGCATTCGACTACTGTTAGTATCATTTCAAATTAAAACATTGGCTTGAATGTATATACATTATTATACATAGTATAAATTTATACATGTGAATGTATGAATACATCAAATGATTTTACTTTCCAAATAATACATGTCCGCGCTCGAAATAAAAACTTTATGCTTCAGGTTTTACGGCTACTAAAAGCCAAACAGCCGTTGCATCTCTTACTCTCGCAATGCAATCCTTAAAATAGGAATGTATTAAGTTCTATTATTGGCTCCTTTGATAAGCATATCTTAAATTATGACAGTAAATTGTTTCGTACATAGGAAAGTGCAGGGTACAGAATTTCGTTTTTATTTATTACATATTTAAATAGATACACGTATGCACACTGCAGTCATATTTCAAAAATGTTTGTAGTAAAAACAGAAATAGAAAAATGTTCATCAAAACTCCCTTATGAAAAGGAATACACGCCCGAAGAGACTAATAGCTTTTAACATATATTTTCCAGTCTGATTTATATGTACGAATAAATGCTTGTAAATTAAAATCCTAATTTAAATTAAGTATCAACGTGCAAACCCAAATAAAGCTTCACAACTATGTATATGTTAGTTTATTGTATTTCTCAGTATCATTCTCGAAAATTATTTGACCACATTTAATGTATAATACGGTGTTAAGACAATTATTACAAACAATAACGTGCGAGTAAGTGTATATAACATAGTTGAAATAACTAATGTACTAATGTGTAACAAATGTTGTAATTAGTATTTTATATTCATTTTGGCTATATCATCTATGTATATTTAATGCATAGACGAAAACTGAAAAACGAAACGTCGATACTGAATTAAACTTTGTAGGTTGGTAGGAAAACAACTTCCCGTCTATGCTGTCAAGAGTTGTAATGAGTAAGATTATATACTGCGTATTAGGGTGTTTTCCATTAACCAATTCGTAACAGTTGTATAAAATAGTTAAAAAAGCATACCAAGATCTGCAAAATTCATTGGAGAAAGCACCGCCATAACCTTCACCTTTACGGGTGTAAATATCACAAAAACAGAAGCATATCTTATATCGTGTAGTATTGGGACGAAGGGTTACTAATGTACTTTAATAACTCTGGCAAATTTTTATAACGTTGAAATATATAAGTGCGACTATTACAAACTAATCAGTGAAAAACAGAAAACATTCCAATTTCCATCATTTCCAGCATAAACCCATTCTCTAAAATTACCTGATGTCATAAATAGAAATGTTCTTTTTTTTAAGAATTTTTGAAGAGATTCAGTTAACAACACAAACAGATTTCATTACTATAGATTCACATCAACGTGACCCTTGCTTGACATTTTGTGAATTGCCATCGAAACATATATTTCACATTTTTTTTTGAAATGCTTAAATACTTAAAGAATATTTACTTATTTTTGTCTTCACTTCATTAGGTTCTTATACTAGCTGTACTCTTACCATCTTTAAGAAAATCGGCGTCATTGAAAAAAAAGACAAAAACTAATACACGTTAAGGATGAAAAAATGATTCACAATTCAAACGAAACCATACAACAGAACTTGAATAGAAAAATTAATATCTTATTAGTTTTTATTCCCGATTTGTTATTTTTAAATTACTATTTATTGTAAGTACGATGCCAAAATCGTATTCAAATATCTCTTATATAAGAAGGAATGATAAACCGTTTATAAAATCTTTGATTTAAGAAGATAAAATGTATTCCGTATGTATCAAAACAGTAACAATAATTCTTAATGAAATACATTTATCTCATATGAAAATGAAATTTTCCTACTAAATAAGACATTAAAGTCTAACAGTAAATATAAACATCTGTGTGCAAATGTGTTTTTGCATATGTATATACGAGGGAGCGTTTTTATATTCGCGGAATGGGGGACAAGGGGTGGAAATAAAAAAACCAAATTATTTTTCTTTTTCAATATATTCACCTGCAAGACGGATACATTTTTCACATCTTTCAATTAATTTATTTATACCCTCATAAAAAAATGATTTCTCTTTATCTGCAAAATACGCCGAAACTGCCTCCTTGACTTCATCATCGGCAGTAAATTTTTTACCCCGCAGCTCTTTTTTCATTTTCGGAAACAGGTAATAATCACTCGGGGCCAGGTCTGGGCTGTAGGGTGGGTGATTCACAATTTCGAAGCCCACCTTATGCAGGGCAGCTAACGCAACGCGGCTCTTGTGGACGGGCGCGTTGTTGTGCAAAAGCAGAACACCTTTTGTCAATTTTCCCCGTCTTTTCTCTTTAATGGCTTCTTTTAGTCGCTCTAATATTGAAGCGTAATATTCTCCGGTTATAGAAACACCTTTATCTTTATAATCAATCAACAATATTCCTTCCGAGTCCCAAAATACCGTTGCCATGAGTTTCCCAGCTGATTGTGACACTTTAAATTTCTTGGGAGGTGCTGTGCCCTTTTTATGCCACTGCATGGAGTGTTGTTTGGACTCAGGTTCATAATGATGAACCCAAGTTTCGTCTCCAGTAACAATTCCACTCAATACACCATCCTTGTCTTCATTACAGAGGTCCAAAAACGCACGCGAACACTCTACGCGCTGTTGTTTTTGCGGCGGCGTGAGCATTCTCGGCACCCATCTTGCGCTGACCTTAGACATGCCGAGATGATCGTGTAGGATTTTAAAAATTGTTGTATCGGATACTCCAACCATTTCTGCGAGTTGTTTCTTCTTAAGTCGAGCATCTTCGAGTACAATTTGTTCAACTTTTTGGATAAGTGCTGGCGTGGTCACCTCAATGCTCCTGCCCGGCCTCGGGTCGTCTTCAAGGGATTCCCTTCCTTGTTTAAATAAACTATGCCACTTGTACACCATGGTTTTTCCTGGACAAGAGTCGCCGTAAACTAATGACATCTCATTCATTATGGTCGCGACTGAATTTCCTTGCCTGGAAAGAAACTTTATAACGGCACGATATTCGATTTTTTCCATATTTCACTTTTCACTCCTGATTATGTTACTTGGTTGACGATAGCTCAAAGACTAACTGTCTAATAACAATAAAACTTCGTATTTATACTAATCATGAGTCGCTGCACAGGCCACGCCCCCAATGCGCCTACTCACCCCTCTACAACCCGCTCATTCCGCGAATATAAAAACGATCCTTCGTATCGTGAACGAACGATGTGAGAAATTTTGAATTCTCACGCAAATAAAGCACGTGTTTTCTTTTTTATAAGATTAATAGCTGACCTAACAGACTGCATGTATTTACGACATTATTATTTTGACAATGAAATAAGAAGGATTTTAAGAAATATGAATATCTTATACCTTTTTGTGTAACGCCTGTGTTTAATTTAATCAATATTCTGTATAGGAGTATAGGATGAATTTTAGGAAATATTGAGAAATGAAACAGCTATATAATAGTCATGAGACAAACGTTTGTCAAAGTGGGTAAGGATATTAAAGGAAAGATGTGTAACAAAAATAAAAAGATTACAAGTAGTCAGAGTTATTGCAAAAAGAGTACTTTATACTAGAGAATGCTACAATTATAAGAAAACAGTATTTAAAAATAAGAATATGCATACATACGAGAAAAATTGAATAAAATAGAGTCTACAGTAAAATACGAAAAAAATACTACAAGAGCTTCTCCTGCAGTAATGGCTCCCAATAACTAATAATAATAAATTATAACATTTGACCTAGAAGAAAGTAGATAGAAAAAATTTAAGGATACAAAACAAGAATTAAGACGAAAGTAGCCAAAATTTGTAGGAAGTTGACAGAAAAATAATAGCCTAGTTAAACGAAGAGGTAATTGTAGCAGAGAAAAAGAAAACCATTTTGTTATGGGTCACCAGTTTGAGAGGAACAGGTTAAATTTAAATTTTAAAACCGAGCCACCTGATAGTCATCGTAGTTTTTTAATACCACGACAGATCCGTGCAGTGAAACAAGTTGATGCACAATCTCTTCAGCACTGTATAGAAAAGGATATCAGGATTTAGGGGATATTATCTTCAAAACCAAGTGATGGTGTGTGTTTATTGAAATTAAATGACAAGCATTACTCTTTCAAACTGTGAAGTAAACTTTTTAATAGCTTCTAGGGTTGCTTCTATATTTATTTATTGTAATATTTAAGAGTTATTCCTGACACATCCTGTGTAAGGCGGAGAATCAAAGGTTTAAAGCTATAACGAAAATAAATAAAATATATGGATCAAATTCGAAAAATAGCTGCCTAAGGCACACTCCGAAAATCCGAAACTTTTCTATGGAGCAATAAAATATATAAAAAAATTTAATATGAAAAAATAAAAATATGCAAATAGAAGAGACGAATTTTCGGGTGAAATGATAAAATATCTGAATGAATAATATAGAATGGAAAAGAGTCATTATGAAACGATCGAGTAAAAAAAAATTATTCCAACAAATGGGAATAGAATTCTAACTTCTACATACGAGACGGGAGATAGTAAAGATCAGAAACTATATACTACTGTGGGCCAAAAGTACTAAGACTTTTTAATTTAAATTTCGCGCGAAAACCCATTCATCGAAATATTTTTTTCTAGGTTGGTATGACTGTCAGTGACATCTGTGCCAAATGTTACATCAAAATAATCATTAGTGTTTAATATACGCGTGTCTTTCTGAAGTACAAAAAGTGCATTCGGCAATTTTTACAATGAGTGAAATTATTCAACAAAGAAGTTCCATTAAATTTCGTGTACGGAATCAAATTTCTGGTGCCGAAACGTTCAGAATGTTGCAAAAGGCCTTCGGTGATAATTGTTTATCGCGAGCAAGTGTTTTTGATTGGTACAAATTTTTCAAAGCGGGTCGAGAACGCGTTGATGACGAACCACGTCCAGGACGGCCATCAACATCAACTGATGATCAACACGTTAATAGAATCAAGGAATTGGCGCTTGAGAATCGACGATTAACAGTCAGAGACCTTACTGGCATCGTTGGAATATCGGAAGGATCAGTGAAAACCACTTTGGAAGATCATTTGGGCCTAAGAAAAGTGAAAGCACGATTTGTTCCAAACTCACTCAATTTTTTCGAAAAACAGCGTCGCGTTGATGTCTGTGAAACAATGCTTTCCGACTATCAAGACAAAATGAAAGGCATCATAACTGGAGATGAGACTTGGATCTACGCTTATGACCCAGAAACAGACGATCAATCGGCCGAATATCGTATCAAAGGTGAGCCGAAACCCAAAGAACCACGTCAAAGCAAGTCAAAAATCAAGGTTATGTTGACAGTTTTCTTCGATTATCGAGGTGTGGTGCACTCCGAATTCCTTCCGACCGGCCAAACTGTCAACAAAGAATACTATTTGAGTGTTATGCATCGTTTGCGCAATGCTATTCTTAAAAAGAGGCCAGAATTATGGGCCGATAACTCTTGGTTTTTGCACCACGATAATGCACCGTCGCATACTGCATTAATTCTTCGTGAGTTTTTCGCCAAATTTTCAACCAATATCGTGCCGCAACCACCGTGTTCGCCTAATTTAGCTCCGTGTGACTTCTGGCTATTCAGCAAACTCAAACGACCACTCCGGGGAAACCGTTTTGAGTCAATTGAAGACATTAAACGTGAATCGCTACGCGCATTGAAGGCTATTCCTGAAATTGACTTTGACAACTGTTCGAGAATTGGAAGAAACGTTGGCACAAGTGTATAGGGGTCAGGGGGGATTATTTTGAGGGGGACGAAATAGATTTGGAAGAATAAATTAAGAATTTAAAAATTATGAACAAAGTCTTACTATTTTTTGCCCACAGTAGTATGTAGGTACAACTTTTAAGTATATTTATTCATAACTTTCAAAAAATTAAATATTGACAGTAATACCTGCATCAATAAATTTCTGCTCATAAAAGACAAGGAAGATCTTTTTATTTATGTTTGAACTTAAAGATCATAAACTTTACGTTATTATGTTTCAATAATCGAAACTAGTAAAATTAAGTTAGTGCAAAAAAACAACAGTATTAAATTACGTAAGTACATAAAATTTCTGCAAGCACAAGTCTACTTATCTAATAATTTTCGAATTACGTAATAAACCACACAGCAAAATAATCGCGTCGTTCTAAGCGAAGTTTCATAAAATTTTTAGTGTCCTACATCTCATCGATTCGGTAGGGCTTTAGCAAAGTGTGCAAGCAAGATAAGCCGTTGTCATTTAAAGCTCCAAACAGCCATCACCAAATTTTAGTCATCTCCTTTTCATCATAATTCTCCATCTTACGTCTTGTCTTCCACAAACAAAGACGTCAATTCAATTCGGCTTATAGATAAGCTTATCACGAGAACTCTACCGATGAACGACTCGATATTACAAGCCGCTTTAATAATGTCTGATTATTTGGCGAACAAAAAGAGGCAAAGGGGCGAATACAAGGGACTTACCGATTGTCTTAGAATTCAATTCTTTTAAATGCAAATTATGTATACTTTTCAATACTTAAATACGTACAACTCTTTACGAAAATCTTCATATAGCGATTTAAATTCCTAACTTGTAAGTAGAAACTGTTCTTAGACAAAACATTTACATCATTTAAAAGCATTTACGCAAAAAACAATTGCAATATTCTAACTAATAAAAAATATATTATCCCGTTAAATAGGAGAAATTTCATGGCCTATTGGTAGACCTCAAGCACCTATACTAATAATTTTAATAAATAATGAAAAAAAATGCAACACTATAGAGCTATTGTTATAAAGCACCAATTAAAAGTGGTCTGTATAAATTTAGCTAAACCTATTACGAAATAGTTTTAGCTAAATTATATTGAGTTTCGAAAGTTGCCATGCAAAATGGAGACCAGACATTACTAGTTCAGCAAATGATGTGAAATGGTTAGAGTTTGTACAAAGGAAATTGATAAATACGGACAAAAGATTATTTACGGATAAAACAAAAATCAATAGATTTCAGTGAGATAAACAGTATTTTTTTGCGCCAAGTCCGGAAATAAATATAATAATAATAATAATAATATAAAAAAATTAATCCTAGCACCTATTGTAAAATATAGCGATCAATTTGTTTCGCTTTGGCGTGGATCCCGGAAACTGGAGTGAAGATTACGGAATTTATGCGAAGATGGTTTCACGGAAAGTGATGCTCAAAGTAAAACAAATGAACGGTGCATTAGATTTTTTATAAGTTGTCAATATATTCACTTCAATGCATTTGAATAAGGAAGAGGGTGGAAAACTTTGACAAGAATAAATGGGAGTCACTTGGGGCTAGATATAACATATAGGGTGCGTGAAGCATAACTTGAAATCTTAGCAACTTAGTGTGGAATGAGAAAGCTTGTTGTCGTTTTTCAGGAATTGTTTAGTATGGAGGCATAATATTCATGGTTTGGACCTTTTCAAAATAGTCTATAAAAATTGTCCCATTCGAAATCCAACAAATCATAACCCAGGAAATATCTTGACTTTCACTGTAGAAACTGTTGCTTAGATTTAGCAGCTCGGAGTGCCAGGTTTCATTAAATTCGCAAAAAGTCTATCTCAAGTTATCACCATTCTTTGCCATTTCACAATTCAAGATCCGTGGCAGTCACGGAGTTTTTGCGGTTTTTGATGATCCTCATCGCACATTAACTTCGATACTCATTTTACCACGTTTAAATTACATAATCTAGTGACAAATTATGGCTATCGAAGGAACACTGTCACTTAAAGTTTATGGCATGTCAGTCATTATTTCATCGTGTTTAGTTCTTTGAAAGAACTAAAGAGGAAGAACTAGATTGCACGACCAAGTGCGATTTTTACATTTTAGGATTTTCCATTTAGACATTTTACTTACCCTGTAAATGTCTCCTTCTACTATATCAATATATTAAAGGCCATAACATAGGCATAGCATCGAGCTCCCAAGTACAGTGATGCAAAACATTCCCCACACACTCTAATTGCTCTACAATGTATAGAAACTTTGATTAATTTTCCATCCTAGTCGCCAGAATAGAATCTCATAAAATATCTATGAGACAAATTAAAACGGCAACTTTACCATATAACACACGCAAAAACGACATCTATCATATATTGAGAAAAAATCTACAAAGGCGTAGATGTGAAACTAAATCGCTGTATTGCTTCATATAGAGTTTTCTATTAATACTACAACAAACACTGCATTAGTAACCGTTTGATAGTTTCTTGATAAATAATCTCTGCTCTAGAAAATGATATTGCTCTGATATTACCCATATCATGTCCATATATGCATTTACACTTTGAAAAGTGTATTAAACCTAATTTGTGCAAACTAGAAATGGAACATGCTGCAAATTATCCATTGTCGAACTTTAACCTCACGTTTGTTGCGAAGCAAATAGGCTTCGAGTTTTTGAGAACATGGTTTAATAAAGATACTAGGATAAATTAGCGCATACTGTGTTACTTTTGTTTGATAGCCACCACATTCCCGTTGAATATTTCCATTCAATTTGTAATAGTTCTTTCTTAATAACTGCAGTCTTAATAATAAATTCCCTGAGAAATAATTTGTCGATCATATATAACTTGCTTGGCCAAACTGTTCACCATTTCATTTGGCATTACACTGATCTGCCCCTTGACCCAATAAAATTTCACTTCCACTTAGTTCTTCTTTAGATTAACATAGCATTCTATGATTTTTAATATCACCAAGTGAAATTTTCGCATAATATCATTGCTATCTACTATCAATTATGATATATATTTCCTGATTAAAGTTTCTGACGTATTGAGGTGCCCTATAAATAGCTTCTGCTTCGGCAGAATAGCTAAATACGTTGTTTGTTACTAAGTTTAATTTTCTATTTTTCTTAATAAATATGACAGTAGTTATTGACAGTTTTCAACGCGCCTGTAAACAAAATGTTGTTATTTGGGAGAAAATCTTCAAGAGATCAAAAAATTGTTTATTACTATATCTTCCACGTAAATAGAAAAATTTACAAAAATTTACTGAAAAACTGCAAAATAATCGAAATGTATAGCTGTCTCTTTCATAATATCCATTGAATTTTACGATATATTTTAAAGGCGGGCGGGTGGAGTGAGTGAATGAGTCAGACTTTTATATTAAATGATATGTGTGGCAGACGAGAATTGTCTCCGTAATTCCACTGGCCGTTTTCATGCTTCTACTCGAAGATCCATTAATGGATATCTTATTACAAAATCTTAAAGCTATATTTTGTAGTATCAGATATTTTGTTTACTAACATTGCCGTATAAGGTTGATTCATAGTAAAAAACAGATTCTACGCATACATTATAAAAAATTTTACTAGTTAAAATATTAGTTATCTATGTTACTTTTGAAACCATCCTCATTAGGTTTCGTTTCATAATTAATATGCTCTATCCAACTTAGCTTATCATCTATGTTATTCTTATTCCTAAATATTTAACTGCTTTTTAATAGGTATTTGCATACCCTTAACTTCGATATATTCTTTTAAGACCGACTTGTGTCTGAAAAAAGGCTTACCGTCGATTTACTTCGAAACAATGTTAGTTTGTTAGATGACCAGGAATTAGTGAATTAAGAGTGGCAGTTGAACCGTCTTTTGGGAGCTTCACAATCAGTTGTGAAAATAAAATACATAAACCGTATGCATACAGAATAATTTGTATGCCAGAATGAAATAAAATAACTTATTAAAGAAATTTCATATTTCAAATTATTGCCTTCTAAATTTTGAGTACACGAGCAAATAATAAAAAATTGAGCAACTAAAAGTAATAATAAAGCATAATTTACCAATATTGTCTCTAAGTCACGTTAGAATCGCTACATACATACATATATTTACTACTTACGATTTGAAAATTACGTAATATTCCATGTTCCTTACCTGAAATCCAAGAAAAAAAAACATTAAAATACGGCTAAAATCAAACGGCTAAAATCAAAACATATAAAACAGTCTGTATTATCATGAAAATTGATATTTAATGCTGATTCGAATTAATTTCGAAATTAATAATTTCAAACAGAACTAAAACTAAAGTACCGTTATTTTGGAAATGTCCGAATAAAAGAATACTTCTTTTTTCTTCTCTTTTAACAACAGGTCACTATTAACAAAATATACAATAATAATATTTGTCAAATTCGTAATACATTATTGCTATTTATTTTAAACTGGGCATGAATATGAATACAAACATGCATTATGTTACGATACTTAAATGTGAAATATGTGATGGGATATCAAATTCATACCAGTATAGTTTGACATGTAGTGAAAATGACACATAGGTGGCGCTTTAATTGGTAAAACTAATGCACTGTAATTTAGGTTGCCTATTTATATGTTTACATTCCGATATTTATATGTATAAATCGGTTGATTAGTTTATTTTCGACAGCTGATTGAAAAAGAAGCAACGCGTCGTTTTGTTAAAATGGAAAAAGCAGAGTATCGTGCAGTGATTAAATACTTCGTAATTAAGGGTATGAAAGCTACCGAAATAACATACTAACAATATAACATCCGAACGAGTTTAGTTTTTTTGCTGCGTTTTAGAAAAATGTTTGTTGGACAGTTAAATTCTTTTTCAATTGTTCAGTTCTATAATTTATTAGCATAATGTCTTTTTAAAATGTAATCTTTACACCGCGACGAAATCATTACATATCAGACAAATTGAGGTTATACGAAGCAAACAAACATTCTTTGGTTCACTCTTCTTGGAAGGTACGATGTTGTTGATCAATCTTTCCGTATTTACGACCTTAAGATGCGGACATTTTTGACGAAACTTTCAAAACAATGAGAATTAGACTAATCTAAGATATACTGCTACTTTCGACTATAACTTTGTGTGATACCACTTCAATTCCTTTCCCGATTGTTTTTAATACCGACTGACGACAACCAAAGCTGCTTTATGTTATATCGGATGTCTACAAATTAGCGCAAAAGTTACATATGCATCACTTGTTTAATTCTAAATTGAAATTTTATCATCAAACTATTTTAGCATGCTTTATGTCTTCACGAAGTCCTCGAAGTTCAGACTTTTGGTCAGTAAGTAAGTATTATTGATCAAATTTGCTGATTGAGATACTTGCGATTTAGAATAAAGAAAAATTTTTATTACTATTTTTTCGTAAACGTGTTGAGGTGGAAGTTTGTTTTTAACATTTCTTTATTAACATATTTTCATGAAAAACAAATTTAGGAATGTTGTAGAACAATAAGTTAAAGTGTTTCCTAATATTGAAATCCAGAAAATATTGCGGTGCCTACTATTATAATAGTATAATATACAAAACACGATACAACATTTTAATATTAAGATTTCCGACACGGAACGGAACAAAAAATATCATTGCGTGTAGCTTTTGCGCCACCACTATGCATAGCTGGTGATGGCGGCATTTCAAATATTTCTGAATTTACTAGCGCCTTCTCGATCGCTCGCTATTTCTGACGTCTCTGTATCGGGATTATGTGGACCTTAGCTTCACAATGTGCCAGCTTGATGTCTGATACAGCCAGGTAAAATATACACTTTGCAATATCTCAAAGCAAACTACTTACCATACTTATATGCGACGGAAAAAATCAATGGCGGACTAGCCATTTTTAAAATAGGTGCAGAATTGCACAGCATCTATAACAGTAGCCCGCTTATGAACATTTACGATCTACTTTGGAGTACATTTACTTGAAAGTATATGCTTCTATAAATAGCTTCAAGGAAGTTCATATTAGTTTTTAGAATTTTGTAGTATCAATAAATCTGCTTACATATAGCGACATTACTATACGTAATATCTTTAAAATTATTATCGCATAGTTGCTGATCTATTCATTCTTAAACAAATACATTTTACACTTGGAATGTTTACTTATAAATTTTTTTAGTAAAAATGAATGTCGGGGATTACATGCACTGCGTTATATGCAAATGCTGCTGTACTAATGATTATAAGCTCAAAATTTTCAATTATATTTTTCTATCAATATTTGTAATGCAACTTCTTGTTCTCACATGCGAAATGAACAAACATAAATAATAAAACTGAACTGAACATGTAAATTATCATTTGATAAATTATAGTAATAAGCAGTATTTACTTCAAGTTTGCAATATTCTATACATACATATGAAGTACACTACATTTTCGACAGGCGAAAAATGCTGTCGTAAATCCACACAATCTTGTCGTTTACTTCTTGTATTTTGATGCATCTCTCCATGCAGACGTCTTGCCGGCGCCAAACGTCATGACGCCAAACTACTCTCCAAAGTTCATTTTAACGAAGTCGCCAAGAGGATAGAGAAGGTTGGGTTGGGTGGTCTCCAACATAAATATTATTTTACTGCTGAATTTGCCTTCTCTGATATTTCTTTCTAGTGAAAAACATGAAGAGCACACATGTCTCTTATTATATTGGGTCACATCGATCTCACATAATTTTTAAAACTAAATATATCTAAATAGCAAAAAAACTACATGATTTGTATGAGCACTTAACAATAGAATATTCTTTTGTTTGTCTAGTGAATAAAAGAAATAACACGATATGTTTCAAAGTGTATTTATTTCTAAACTTACTATAAATATTGTGTGACAGCTCTAGTCTTTCATTGTAAAATTAAAGTTTGCTTGCATTTAATTGAAATACCATTAGTCGTAATACTGTTAACAAGTGTATAATATTCAGCTATAATGAATACAGAATGTTACATAAAATAGAAATGAAAACTGAAAATGAAAGTAAAAAATTTATTTTTGAAAGTACTTGCCCGTAAAAAGATAGGTGTACATAAGTAAGAATGGAAAAATAATAAATTTAACATTTGGTATTTCGCAATGTTAATATATATTTTTTTAATAAACGTATATCTGGAGCCACTGTTTTATAAATCACCTTGTTTTTTTTGAATGTTTCTTTCATAAAATCTCAATGAACAAATTTGAATTTGGTATTAGTTTCCTTTCAAATTTTGCTAAGCATTCAATAAAAATGCGCTGCGACCTTCATTACCCAAATCTAAAAAACGTATAAACTAGATAGCAAATAATATATATATATATATACACTGCAGGCCATAAGTTTGGAATCACTTGCATAAGTAAGGAATCACTTCTGAATATAATGAAAATATTGTAGTGGCTTTAACAAACATTGTAAAAATAAAACAATATTAATATACCAAAACGTTTTATTATAAAATAAGCAGGAAAAAAAGCAAATTTTATTTATTTACATCCACTTATTTTTATTATCAACTAAACGGACTTTTCATCGAAATACCCTCCTTTTGCTTTAATGACGGCAGCACACAATCGCGGTAAACGAGACACTAATTTTGTAAGGGTTTCATTGGGTATATTTGCCCAAGAATCTTGTATAACTTGCCACATGTGAGTCTGGGACGTCGGACACTTTTCACGCACTTTTCTATCCAATTCTTCCCACAACAGCTCTATTGGATTGATGTCTGGCGATTGTGCCGGCCAAATCATGTTTTGTAAAACTCCGTCAGCTTCCTGTTGTTGGAGATATCCTCTACATAAATGAGAAGAATGTTTTGGGTCGTTGTCTTGCATGAATATAAAGTTTTCTCCAAGTAATCTCAGACCGGAGGGCACAGCGTTGTGTTCAAGAATCTGTCTGTAACCCTCCTTTTTCAAAACTCCGTCGATTTTCACCAGATCTACACCAGCCGAAGAAAAACATCCCCAAACCATTACAGAACCGCCACCATGTTTTACCGTGGGCACCACACATTGCGGTAACATTTTTTCCGTAGCAGTTCTTCTTACAAATATCCGACGTCTGGAACCGAAGACCTCGTACTTTGATTCGTCGGTCCATAGTACTTTTTCCCACTGTTCTATTGTCCAATCTTTGTGTAACTTAGCCCATTGTAGCCTTTTTATTTTATTTTGCGGACGTAGAAGCGGTTTGCAAACTGCTACACGTCCCATCAGTCCAGCCCCTCTGAGCCGCCTTTTTACTGTGGTTAAAGAGATCCGAGTTTCACGCTCCCTGTTAAACTCACCGCGGATTTGCGAGGCCGTTAATCTTCTATCTCTTTTCGACGTCAATATAATTGTCTGATCTTCTACAGGAGTTGTAATTTTTGGTCTTCCTGATCGTTTTCTGTCCGTATACCCTCCAGTAGACTGGTATCTTTTAATTGTATTTTGTACACCTTTGTACGATATCTTCATTCTTTTCGCGATATCCCGTATAGAATCTCCCCGATTATGATGGCTAATAATTTCTACACGTTTTTCTAGCGATATCTGCTTTCTCTTCGCCATAATCAAACGATGTTTACTGATTCTACACACTTTTATGTGTCTACACACTTTAAATGATACGAAGCGACTAAAATATTCTCATTACTTCAAAATGTATAAATACTTATAAATATAAAAACTAAATGTAATTACAAAAGGTTTATGCGGAAGGGTCTGCAATAAAATTTGTCCATTCCGGGTAATCGTTCATTATGCAGAAATATTGCCTGCTCGAATAAATAATACCGCACGCAGAGTTTCCTTAATCTCTGGTTATTTTCCAACTATTAATGCATTTAAAATTACATCTTTTATGTAAAGCTTTATAATGTACTTAAGAATAATCCGTTGTACTTATATCAAAGTAATACGAACGTAACATAAATATATATATATATATATATATATATATATATATATATATATATATATATATATATATATATATATATATATATATATATATATATACGTACATAACTATTTTATAACGCTAGATATAGAAATTAATTTGAATTTGAAATAAAATACTGATTAAAATTTCAATTAATTTAATAAATTATATAAATTAGAGAAAACAATCTCTTAAATATTTAACACTTTAACAATGTCATTAAAAATAATATGTAATATAAGTTGCCTAACCATAACCTTCAAATTAATAACTACTACATATAATTTTGGTGCATTCCGATATAATTAAAATAACTAATAAACAACTAAAGAAATAAAAAAAATTAGTAATAAATACTTTAATATTGCAACCATATATAAAGAAACCGTGAAAAGATTAATTTGACTTAGTAAGTAAAAAATGTGATTGTATCTATAATTTGGTCTACTTTTAATTATTACAAAAATTCGATTTGAAATTACGAGGATATGCATACAAATTATTAACAAAATTCTAAATATAAATTAAGCAAATGTTTTTACTTAATCTGATGATCAAAGTGTTTAGGGTTCTCTTCTAGAATAAGAATATTTTCTTTAAATCTCTTTATTTATTACATGAATACAATTGAATTCTAATATAGCGCATTATTATTTAGGTAAGTTTTGTAATCACAGAAAGATGTTTTCTTCGATGAATATTTCTATTATCTTGGATAAAAAAAATAGGATTCTCAGAAATTACATGAATATCTTGACCAGTTTGGTACGTAGACTTCCGCGGTCGTAGCCCATGCTATCTGCGTCTAGGTTTCCGGGCTGGAACCGCGACACTAGTATATCTGCCGACGTTTCGTACTCATTTGTATGGGACATCTTCAGGGCTGAACTACTGCACTGAAACTGTTTCACACATCGATGTTTTGCAAGGTCAGTAATAACTTAGCTGTTCGTTGAGCGATTTAAAAAGTGATATACTATACTACTACATGTCCTTTCGGATAGTTTCATTTCTGTCGGAAAGATGGAAATATAATATCTCTCACTATTTTGTATATATCTCTCACTATTTCGTATCATTTAGATATGAACAACTATTAAATGGGTACAACTTAAGGAGGACGGGCTTGTCTTCAATAATTTTTTTTATCTATAATGATTTTGTTGGACCTTCCTCGATACATATTATTATCAAGTTATTCTGTAAGCAGTGTTGGTCGCGCTGCCGACTTTCCGTTTTCTTTTTTCTGAAATCGGTTTATAAAGGAATGATTATAGCAGACGTAATCAGCATTTATAATGGAAATTCTTCTAGACAAGACTCTTAAGAGTAATACTATATTACATACATATATATTTTTCATCATGAAAATGCACCAAAATATATAAATTCATTTTACAGCATATTTAACATACCAGATGAATTAGAAGTGACATAATACTGACTATGACTGCTTAATAGCATAAGAATTACTGATGAATTAATTTGGTGGATTGAGAACCACCATTTAAATTGTAAAACGTCAGATCCCCTAAAAGATATTTTTTACATATAACCATAAATACAATTTGTTCTCTTCATCTTCATATTTACCTCATTTATATAGAAATACGGATTCAATGAATTACCTATAACAAGACGAACTGTTAACATAGTGATGTCATGATGAAATACTGTATTGAAAAATTAATAAAATGTTTTGATCCTAAAAACAAATTCAAAATTGTAATGGCAACAGTGAAAATGATTCGTATAATGTTTAGATATGGTGGTTTAGTGTTCTCTTATTTAGGTTTACACACACCTGTTATATTTGTGATTGTATTATTCACATTAATTTGTAAGCTATCTAATATATATAAATATATAAACTAAACCAACTAAAATGCAATACCTTTGCTTGCTTTCTTTGTACCAAAAAATGCAAACTCAATGAATCTCATTCAAATATTACAAAAGATGAGAAGGGAAATCGCGTTTAAATTTGAGGAGAATTAAGATTTTACAAGGAAATCTACAAAAAACTAGTGAGACACGAAACTTCCATCAAACGTGCATTTAATCAACAAATTTATTTATAATATCTACCTACCTATGTTTTAATTTTAAACTTTCTCTTTTCGAAAAAAAAAGATTTCTGATTTATCACATTATGAGATTACTTTAAACAATAGGGCTGACGGTTTAAACTTCCATAACTATTTTATTTTAATATCATTATTATTTAATAATTAAATTAGTGCTTCCTTAAATTTCCCCTATGCTAATATATTGCTATACTTTCCATAGTTAATTTTGACCAAGTTTAATACGATACTACATATTAATTACAGTAAAGTCGAATTTTGTATAAGCAGAGACTGTTAACACAGCCCACAGTATTAGTGCATCGATCTCGTTAAAAGCAAACGCACCGCACATCAAAGTAAACTGTATAATGAAGATCTAATAGTGCCGATTAGGGTAGTGGATGTTGCGAGAATGGATGATAAGGGTAAAGGAACATAAACACTTGAACAAATATTATATCAACAATGGTACGTTAAATAACAAACAAACGGCGTATGTATCACAGACTTTTTTGCATTTAACAATGTGAATATTCAAAATTTAAAGTTAAACATATCAATAAAATAATAGAGGGAATCATGCAAAATAGAAAAACGAATAAAGAAATTGATGATAATTAAAATATAATGCCACGTTGAAAGCAGCTCCAGGAGTTATTTTTTATAATTTAACTCCTAGAGCTGAGCAATCTGTTCATAAAGGAAATTAGCTTTGTTTGACATAGCATAAAAGCCATGTATGTACAGTATACTTCAGAAAACATCTTGCCTAATGAATCCCACTTAAAAATTCCTACGATTCTTAGCAAATAGTAGGTTACAGTTGAGAACCTAGTTAAATTAAATCTATGAACGAAATCTGTGGGTTTAAAAATTCTGTGCACTTCATCTTTTGAGACAAAAATTTGATTAGCAAATATATTAGGGTACACTGTAAGTTTCTGACAATATTTTACATTAAAGGCTTCTGTCCCCTCCTTGAGAAAGCCAGTAGGACTTTTTCATGCACAACTTTGTTGGACACATACCAAGGTGCATCAACGATCACACACTTTAGTTTGAAAGTTCTGCAGTATATCCCAATTGAAACTAGCTACTGACCCCCAAGTTTGTATGTCACAGATCCAGATCGGCTTGTGGATGGCTTTATAGAGTAGCACTTTGTTGTCGACGGAGAGTTGGGATTTTCTTTCAATGATCTACTACATCTGTCTTACTTTTAATCCTAGTTGTTTGTTTTTTATGAATGTATGTTTACGACATGCTAGTCTTCTGTCCAGATGCATGTCGAGATATTTGATACCGATTGCATGTAGAAGTTAACAGCTGATAAAATTTAAAAAAATTACTATGAAAGAATCAAAAGCAGCAGTGATGAAGCAATAAAGATGGAATCACAATCTTGACAATCATTCCCACCACAGTCCATACACTTGTTCATTTGTTGAAACCAACCATTAAACTAACCTTTCGCGTTTATTCTGAAAGCATTCATTAGCACCAAGATCATCAATGATAAAGTTTCGATTCTTCGCACGAAAAAACAGTCCGTGGTATGATATTTTTGTCATAGAACGGTGCTAACAACTCGTGTATAGACGGTGTAGTATGTAGAATCCGGAGGATTATAATGGAAAGGCCAGGTGTCTGCTCTCGACAGTGGTTTGTGGTTTGTGTTTGTGGTTAAAGATTTAGTAGGCACACCATAGTTGTATGATATTGTAAGTTGTTATGAGGCTGATAACATAACGAGATGTTTCATTTTAAGACTTTTAGAGTATTCTGTGATATCATGCACGTTAAGGTTAAAGCATAGAGTAGCAGAAAGGATCAAACCTTCCTCACTCGAATATACTTGTGCAGAATTGTACGATTTGTCTGTGCATGATTGCCTACGCATTTTTCTATCTCTTGTGCAAGAAGAGAAAAGTGAAGAACAATATTGGAAATCAAACTAATCAAAGAGATTGTTGAGATTGGCCAATTTCAAAAGTTTTATTAATTTGGGAATATAAATAAATATTAGTAAAAAGTTGAAAAATTAAAAACTACAGAAAGAAAGACCAGAAAATAAAATGGCAATGCAAAGTTCAAGATCAAAAAAGCTATAAAAAAGCAATACACACAAGGAAATATAGAAAATTATAAATGAAGTAGGGAGACAATGGAATGGAATAACACACTAAAATGAGATAATATAAAAATAGTTTTAGACTTTCTTTATAAAAGAAGATATTTTTTTCAAATCTCGTTAAGATGAGAATACATTAAATTACATTTGAATATGCAGATTTCAATTCTAAATGTATTAGTGGTTTATCATTTTACACCTACGTATGTGTATAAAAATTAATCCTTTTTGCAAAGTCGTTCTTAATTTCATTTTACATACATACTAAAGCTATGTTAGTAAATGAAGTTATTATTTTATGTTTATGTAAATACATAAAACTGTCGCCTCAAAAGACCAAATTTCACATTAGTTTTAAGTTTCAGACAATATTGAAGCTTGGTGAAATATAGGGCAAATTTAGAGGCGGTATAGGTCGTTATATTTGATATTCCCCAAGATTTCCCGCACTGGCTCTTTAT
This sequence comes from Dermolepida albohirtum, assembly GCA_031893035.1. Lineage (NCBI taxonomy): Eukaryota > Metazoa > Arthropoda > Insecta > Coleoptera > Scarabaeidae > Dermolepida > Dermolepida albohirtum. Next base: position 12,643 of record JAVIWB010003461.1, on the reverse strand, counting down.
TAACATAGGTCTTATTTGAGTTACAAAGAGTCTAGCATTCGCTATTGATGATAAACTATTTCCAAGTTGGTTAATTTCTATTTGAATTTGGAAATTAACGTTACTTGTATAAATACCAGATGCTTAAATATTTCTGTCCTGATAAAATTCTGTGTATTCAGTGATACACTCTATGTAAATCTTGCTAATAATAACAAAATAAACAAAGACAATGTAAGAGATTAAAAATTGATCCAGAACACAAAATAACCAAAAAATTAGTTACAAAAATTTTGTGTCCATGTGGAATATAATCACACGTAGCCAAATCAGGTGTATGTAAGGGATATGGAAGACATTATCGCACAATAATCGTATTCTTTTGATACTTAACTTCTTTTTGAAAGAGTGCTCTGAATTTCCATAATCGTACAGAAAACACCACGCATCATCAATTACAATATTTTTACCTTTCATGTCTTTAAAGGCTTAGTTTCTGGTGAACGGATTATCATAAAATTTTTATTATTTATACAGGTTGGCAATTTATAGAACGATCTCGTCAATAGATGGCGCCGCACTCGTTAAAATACAGTTATTCCGGATGCTTTCAGAACAGAGGGGTATGATCGTAAATGCGGTATTACAATAAACGTATCTTGCTGCACAGTAAATGCCGTTGTTTTATGAAAAATTGACGACACAAAACATGAGAAATGGTAAAAAAATAAATTACAACAAAAACTAAATACAAATATTTAGGCATCAGATATAAACAACCGAAGACGAAAAATATCCAAAATTAATATGTTCTAGTTCACTATCAAACTAGAGACATTTGTGGTGCCAGACTCGGACAGTTTGAATGGACTACATTGTATATATTTAATTTATAATATATATATTATTTATAGTTTTAAATTACCTATCACATGACAAGTGTGTATTTTATCGAAAAATTATTACATGATTCTCTATTTATAAAAATATGACTACGTACGAGTAAATTATTCCTTTAAGCACAAAATTTAAGCATTTAATTGAAATGGAAGGTTCTGTGATTAAATCCTACTTTTCATTAAATTCTATATTTTCATAAATCTAACGTAAAATTACTAATTTAAGAGGATGAAAATTTGAAGTAAATGTTTCATAAACTATAGTATATTTTTTAATGTTGGATTTGATTAGTAAAATTTAAAGCCGTTTAGTTTCTAGAAAACGAACGTTTATTAGTTAAAATAATTCGATCAGTTTGATCCTCTCCAACCAAGATTGACGAATCATATAAATATGATGAATCGCGTTGTATTATTTACAATTGTTTTCTAACAGTGAATTCATTTGTCGTCTCCGTGATAAATTTAAGCAAAAATTTGAACTATTCCGCCATTTAACTTCACAGTCCCACGCTCTCTAGTGTTAGTGAATAGTGCTAACAAAGAATTATATAATAATGCGTCACAGTCGTATCACAGTTTGTTTTAGGGATTCTTTTTTATTTCCGAATGATGTTTATATAGTTCGATAGTTCGACTAATTATAATACAGAAACTATCATCAAAGCATAGTTGATACCGGCACGGATGCTAGTTTCCTAATATCGCAGAAGTATATTTTAAAATTTACTAATTATAAAGTTGTGGGATATCTTAGAGCGTTAAGATGAAATATATAGTTATCGAGATGTTTTGCTAACTGTTAATGAAATGAAAAAATCTTGAGATTTCTTGGTATCAATGGGCATGCTGTATGTAAGTATATTCCTGGATGATTATATAATATATCCTGTAATAATGTTGCACTAAAAGAGCTAAGCATTGATGGGTCATCTATACTTACCAAACACCCAATGATTTTGTTTGATTTCCACATGCCAAAGATAATTTACGGGTGTTGTTTGGGACAGTGAAGTTGTCGATGCTTTCAAAAGAGAACTAACTGATACATACACGTTAAGAAATACTTGGAGAATATTATTTCAAAACAAGATTTCTCCGAATGCAATAAAATAGGCAGTAATGTAATACAACATTGATTGTAAAAGAGAATATTTTGATAAAGTTTAATAAAATTTTAGGACTAAAATATTGTTTTTTTACTGTTACACTAAATTTTACATTAACTTTTCCAAATATAAATGCGTTTTATTTTGAATATGAAAAATTACATTTTGCATATGAAGGTGGAAATACCATCTATACCTTTATCAAGTTGTTACAAATGTAATGTCCGTTTTTTCCTTCAGTCTGAACTGAATCGCACCTGTGTGAAGACGTGTATGTTTTTGGTGAAAATTATTATTGTATTTGTAGAAAAGGGTATTTATTTTGAAGTGTGTACCTGTTCCATTTCTTGGAAAGATTAATACACCTGTTCTTGTCTCGCCTATGGAAATGCTGTCGGCAAGAGATATTTGGGCAATTTACCTCTTTCAATTTAAAAAGGGATTAAATGCAGCTGCAGCAACGCGAGAAATTAATCAGACGTTCGGTGAAACTACGTGTAATGAACGCACATTACGGCGATGGTTTAAAAAATTCAGCGAGGGGAAATTTTGATTTGGAAAATGAGCCTCGCGGATATGCGCGTAGCACCGTTAATGACGACGAGCTGCATGTAGAAGTTGAAAGTAATCCGTCGACAACAGTGCGTAGCCTTGCAGAAACATTTCAAGTGTCCATTGCCACCATTATTCACCTTTCTTCGATTGGCAAAGTGAAGAAACTCGATCGATGGGTGCCGCACCAATTAACGGAAGCCAATAAGCTCCGTCGATTAGAGGCTACCTCTTTGGCTAATCGACAGAAAGTTGAACCGTTTCTTCATGGAGTGGTAACGGGTGACGAAAAGTGGATACTTTATGATAATCGGAGATGGTCAGGACAATGGTTAGATCGAGGTGAAGCACCAAGACAGCATGCACGAGCATCACTTCACCCGCGAAAGATTATGGTGACTGTATGGTGGACCAGTAAGGGTATTATTCACTATTCATTTTTGCAACCTGGTGAAACCATCACGGCATCGTCCTATTGTGCCGAACTGGAAACTATGCATGGAAAATTCAGCCGCTTGCAGCCCTCACTAGTCAATAGACATGGACTCATACTTCTTCATGATAATGTAAGACCTCATGTTGCACGACAAACAATCCAAAAACTTTTGGAATTTGGTTACGGAATTTCCCCCTCACCCACCTTATTCACCTGACCTTTCGCCAACTGATTTTCATTTTTTCCGAGGTTTAGACAATCACTTAAAAAATAGGGACTTCCCTGACCGGGAGTCTGTAACAGCAGTGTTTGAGCAATATGTGAGGCGTCAAAACCTAGATTTCTTTTCAAAGGGAATTTTTATATAAATATATATAATATATAAATATTTATATTTTTTTAAATTTAGACTTTTTTTATTCGTTACAAAATCGGACATTTCATATGTAACAATCTGATATTTTGCTTTTCTAAACAAAAGAATTTGAAATATTTTAAGTAATAACCTATTAAAAATTCAAATAAATGTATAAATGTACAAATTAACTTTTGTATTCTATTACAATTTGGTTACGTTCAAGGAATAGAGTTAATTTACATTTATATTTCAGTATTTTCTTAGTATACAAACACGCATGGAAACCACATTGAATATAACCAACACAAAGAAGTAAACATAACACCAACAATTATTTTAAATATATAAATACTTGTGTTTTGCGCTTAAATCGAATGAAAATGTATGTCCATATTAAATCGAATAAAAATGTATGTCCGTAACACAAAACCTTTTTAGAAGAGCTTTTTGGATGTGAAGATCTCTAAATGCATATAACAGTAGAAAATACTGGAAAACAAGCTTTAGATAGGATAGACACCGGAAGCGTGCTATGCGTGACGGTACATAAACGCCGCAGTAAGTACCTTTGCGATGTTACGGCACACACTTTATCCTAGGGACTCAGATACAAGCACACCCCGAGTTTATCTCTTGTATAAGAAAGTAATGGCTTTTTATGTTCTTGTAAATGGGCCACTTCAATAAGAGAGGCCTGTGAAACACTAAGAAGTCTTTAAGACTCCAGCCGCTTTCAAAGTTTTAATATACGCAAGGAAGTTTCTGATAATATATAATACAAGAGTGTATTTGGTGAAGTGCGAAGGAAATGATGTATGTATGTATGTAATTTTTCTATTAAGAAGTACAGTAAATTTAATAATGTTTTTTAATAGTAAACTGTAATTACTCGGACTGTGTAAAAGATTTATTGCCTTGAACTTGCAAGTTCTACTTTAAATTAAATAATCTCTTCAATTCAATTTTTTTATATTAAATTTGCAAGACTTTGTTTATAATCTTATGTAAATAATTGTAGAAAGTTAGAATCAGAAAATTTTATTTAATATATATTTATATATATACAATATGTGTATACTACAATTCTCTAAAAGGTTATTGGGGTGTTTAGAGATCACGGATTTTTCGGCCATAGTAATGACTGTTGCGGGACAGGATTACATTTTTCGTTAAACTCTTTTATTTCGTGTTGCAATACAAAGAAAAACGTTGCGCTAATATTTTGATCTGGAACTGTAGCAGGTTCACCTGTACTAAGGATAATATTTTCTAAAACTAACACTGGACTTTCTTTGAATTTGATTTATTCCACATCTGAATTCATTGTTTTATTTATACCACAATCTAAAGGTTCAGGAATCACCAGATTTCTAGCAGAAAGTTTTTCCTATTAATTAATGAATGTGTATGGTCTTATTCTACCTTACCTTTCTCCACTCCTCTATTGTGCAGTTTTCCTGAATTTATACTTATCGTGAACAAGCTTTCTTTACTACGGCCGTTATCCTTAATTTTTCAACTGAACGTCTACATTTTAAGCCACCCTCGTAGCAGTACTCACGAATTTTTCACGTCGATAATTCGTGTCCTTCTTTAGAGGGATTTTTCTTGCTTCTGCTTGATCGTATATGGTTTCTTCGACTAATTTTACGATGTTGTAAAACGAGCGTCCAGTACTTGTGCTAGGAACATTTTCATTGATTAAAAAGCAACAGTATGTCGCACTGTCCGCCGGCAAACTTCTTCTATTTGTTCAATTTGCCTTTATGTATAATTTCCTTTACGCAACAAAATGGAAATACTAATTTTTTTTTGTCATGGAATACATTCCATACACGAGATGAGATATCTCATCTCATGTACTTGTGTCACAAATAAAAACGAATAAACCTACTAATTTAAAATAAACAAAACATTCATAGCGTCACACAGAAACATAAACTGAATTACTGCTAAGTGCTAGATACAGAATTATTACAATAATCATTCACAATACCCTCATAAGAATCCGCTCATGATAGATAAAAAGATTAATGAAAGAGTCGATGGCAGGTACAGAGTCGTTACTGGAAACACCAATTTTTTATTAGAAATAATTGTACGTAGAATATAATAAATAACTATTAGATAGTCATTTTTGGGACTATTGTCTTGTTCTTGAATTACATTAGTTAAAAAAAAGAGGCGCTATCGAACGTATGTATGTTGTTTTGTTACTAATTTGCTTTGCGATGTTTCAAGTATACACGCTAACCTACGAGGGAGCGTTTTTATATTCGCGGAATGAGCGGGTTGTAGAGGGGTGAGTAGGCGCATTGGGGGCGTGGCCTGTGCAGCGACTCATGATTAGTATAAATACGAAGTTTTATTGTACTCGAAGATGCTCGACTAAAGAAGAAACAACTCGCAGAAATGGTTGGAGTATCCGATACAACAATTTTTAAAATCCTACACGATCATCTCGGCATGTCTAAGGTCAGCGCAAGATGGGTGCCGAGAATGCTCACGCCGCCGCGAAAACAACAGCGCGTAGAGTGTTTGCGTGCATTTTTGGACCTCTGTAATGAAGACAAGGATGGTGTATTGAGTGGAATTGTTACTGGAGACGAAACTTGGGTTCATCATTATGAACCTGAGTCCAAACAAGACTCCATGCAGTGGCATAAAAAGGGCACAGCACCTCCCAAGAAATTTAAAGTGTCACAATCAGCTGGGAAACTCATGGCAACGGTATTTTGGGACTCGGAAGGAATATTGTTGATTGATTATAAAGATAAAGGTGTTTCTATAACCGGAGAATATTACGCTTCAATATTAGAGCGACTAAAAGAAGCTATTAAAGAGAAAAGACGGGGAAAATTGACAAAAGGTGTTCTGCTTTTGCACGACAACGCGCCCGTCCACAAGAGCCGCGTTGCGTTAGCTGCCCTGCATAAGGTGGGCTTCGAAATTGTGAATCACCCACCCTACAGCCCAGACCTGGCCCCGAGTGATTATTACCTGTTTCCGAAAATGAAAAAAGAGCTGCGGGGTAAAAAATTTACTGCCGATGATGAAGTCAAGGAGGCAGTTTCGGCGTATTTTGCAGATAAAGAGAAATCATTTTTTTATGAGGGTATAAATAAATTAATTGAAAGATGTGAAAAATGTATCCGTCTTGCAGGTGAATATATTGAAAAAGAAAAATAATTTGTTTTTTTTATTTCCACCCCCTGTCCCCCATTCCACGAATATAAAAACGCTCCCTCGTATTTAATGTATTTTTATATATGTTTTGTAAAATACATACATCGTTAGTTTTAACAAAATTGTAATTATTATTAAATTCACTTATTTACACGCTAAAAATGGATTTATTATTAGATATATAATGTTTCTAACTAAATACTCATACTTATAGACACACATTCCTATTACACGATTATATTTGAGTAGCATGTTGCACATACTAATAGGCCCATCTGTATTGAAAACCGTATTTTTTTAAGTATTTGAATAAAATATCTATCAAACATGCATTGTTAAATTTACAGACGGTTAAAAACTGTTTCACCAGTGGTTGTTTCACTGTACAAACGAAAAACTTCATCAGAATCAAAATGACTTTTATAGTGACATATTTTTTGTAGGTATTGGAGTTCATTTGTGCGTTATCTCTGTGGTTTATCGACTATGATATGCCAGCGTACAACTGGAGTTCTATCAGGTTGTTACATATGAAATGTCCGATTTTGTAAGGAATAAAAAAAAGTCTAAATTTAAAAAAATATAAATATTTATTCTGCAAAATAGTCTCCATTTACATCAATAGTTTGTTGCTAACGGCCTGGACGCTGAAAAATTCCCTTTGAAAAGAAATCTAGGTTTTGACGGCTCATATATTGCTCAAACACTGCTATTACAGACTCCCGGTCAGGGAAGTCCCTATTTTTTAAGTGATTGTCTAAACTTCGGAAAAATGAAAATCAGTTGGCGAAAGGTCAGGTGAATAAGGTGGGTGAGGGAGAATTTCGTAACCAAATTCCGAAAGTTTTTGGATTGTCTGTCGTGCAACATGAGGTCTTGCATTATCATGAAGAAGTATGGGTCCATGTCTATTGACTAGTGAGGGCTGCAAGCGGCTCAATTTTCCATGCATAGTTTCCAGTTCGGCACAATAGGACGCTGCCGTGATGGTTTCACCAGGTTGCAAAAATGAATAGTGAATAATACCCTTACTGGTCCACCATACAGTCACCATAATCTTTCGCGGGTGAAGTGATGCTCGTGCATGCTGTCTTGGTGCTTCACCTCGATCTAACCATTGTCCTGATCGTCTCCGATTATCATAAAGTATCCACTTTTCGTCACACGTTACCGCTCGATGAAGAAAAGGTTCAACTTTCTGTCGATTAGCCAAAGAGGTAGCCACCTCTAGTCGACGGAGCTTATTGCCTTCCGTTAATTGGTGCGGCACCCATCGATCGAGTTTCTTCACTTTGCCAATCGAAGAAAGGTGACGACTAATGGTGGCAATGGACACTTGAAATGTTTCTGCGAGGCTACGCACTGTTGTGGACGGATTACTTTCAACTTCTACACGCAGCTCGTCGTCATTAACGGTGCTACGCGCATATCCGCGAGGCTCATTTTCCAAATCAAAATTTCCCTCGCTGAATTTTTTAAACCATCGCCGTAATGTGCGTTCATTACACGTGGTTTCACCGAACGTCTGATTAATTTCTCGCGTTACTGCAGCTGCATTTAATCCCTTTTTAAATTGAAAGAGGTAAATTGCCCGAATATCTCTTGCCGACAGCATTTCCATAGGCGAGACAAGGACAGGTGTATTTATCTTTCCAAGAAATGGAACAGGTACACACTTCAAAATAAATACCCTTTTCTAGAAATACAATAATAATTTTCACCAAAAACATACAAGTCTTCGCACAGGTGCGATTCAGTTCAGACTGAAGGAAAAAACGGACATTACATTTGTAACAACCTGATATATAGTTAATTTTGTAGCCATCATTCTTAATTAGTTAGTACTCCTTTAAAAATCGTTTTCAATATGTTTTGCAATTACCAATTGCTAAATTCTGTTTCATTAGGTGACCCTTTGCTGCTTCTTTAACTTCTTTTAAATAGGCCTTTGTTCTTCCTCGTTTATTAACTCGAGACTCCACCTATTTTCTTTCTTAGTTCGAAACAATTAGATTGTATCGGTATGCTTATTCAAGTTTTATTTATATATTGATCCTATTTTCTCAATAAAATTGGAAAATTATTTGATAGTAAATAGATAAATGTTTTGGATACCTTTCTTGTTTTTGTTTGCGTCCTCGCTCTTGATTTCCTTGCTTTTCATCCTGATGTTCGATATCGTTTGTTGTTTCCGTACGCTTCAGTGTATTGATATAATCTTTTGTTTGCTTCATATGAGGGTGAAATATGGCATATCAATACCTATTGACATGGATTTTCTTCTTTTATTCAGCATGTAGTTGTTTTCCTAACTATATGAATCATATTGTTTGAAAAAAAAGGTAGTCTTTCTTCATCTTCTAATTTCGTCACAAATTTTGTTCGTGTCGTTAACTCTTTTTAACATTATTGTACATATTGCACAGCAAATGTGCAATAAACTTCTGCATTTTGTTCTCTTCCAATAGCTTTCTTCTAAGCAATTCACTCAAACTTATTAGGAAATCCACAGAATTAATTTTTATTCATTAGCAACCGATTGTCGTATAATTTATACGAATAGGTACGTTACAATATTACGATTTGCCAAAAATATCGAAATATGTCACCATTTGAACGTCGCCTGGATTATGTGGTATTTCGCATTCAATTACGTAATCTGTTTATTTCTGAAAATGTGCGGGATGGTGATAAAAGTGATGTATTGTCTAATAATGCTGGTACAGCATAGGCGACGCGGTAACAAAAATGTGGAGAGGGATATGTCCGGGAATGAAGCGGACCGTTTATCAAGACAGAAATAAACAGCGAATATAAATTGTTCTGTTTGAACACTTGATGGAAATGACACGACATGGTAGTGAACATTCGAGCGAGATTCATCATACATGAAAACAAATAAATCGAGATACAACCAGCAGTTTGGTCAATGAAGGAAAACCAACACAATATTACACTTTATACGTGTACTCGGTGAGTTGAACAATATCACAATCGATTTAATCCATCCCATTAATTCGGATATGTGCACTCAGCAAAATTTTTATAGTTCTACATAAGTTATTCAATAAAAGGTTTAGAAGATTATTTTTGATTGAATTGTACACTCTATGAAGACATCTGAGAAAGAAAATTCTATTACAAAAATTAATCATATTTTTATAATGCACTAATTAAAGGTGCGACATTTCGTTATATTCACAACAAGAAATTACTCAATAAATAATTGAACCTAAATACATAAGTATGTTAAAATTATAAGCACTTAAAAAAACAGTTTCGCGTTTTATCAAACAATTTTTAAATATCAAAATTTAAATTTTTCCAATATTGATATAGAGATATAAAAGTCAGAGTTTGTTTGGCTTACGCGTTTATAAGTAATGTAGAGGGTGAAACTGTCCAACAACATGTGGAAAATGGACAAATGCATGGGATTCGAGAACATCAACAATTTGTTGAAAGTTTATTGCTTCCACAATGAATATTAGTATTGACAGTACAAATGGCATCATCAAAAACCAATCTAACAATCGAAAAGTATGCTCTTATTTGATTCTAACAACACAAACGGGTTTGTTCGAATATCACTAGCTACAACTGGCACAATATGAAAAAAGTGGGGATACCTTTCTAATCTATTGTAACCACTAACGAAACCTGAATACACGTTGAAATTAAAAGAGCGTCAACACAGTAGCGACATCTTTCGTCTCTAAAACCAAAAAAAAGTATTGTGTCCATTACTTCAGCAGAAAAAACTATGGCTGCTTCTATTTCAAATAAATAACAGATTTCTTAATCGTTCTGTTCTTTTTGAACTCATTTCAGTTATTTTTTTGGAACAGAGCATGTATTACATTTTCTAAAATTATTCCCATTTGTACCTGAAGAAAGGAATTTTGAAAACATTTTTTTCATTTTACTGGAAGCATGTCATTCACATTTCTCCTGAAAACAATACCAGCTTATTGACCGAAACAAAACGCATATACCGCAACTCATTAATAGGCATAAAAAGAAATCGTTTAGAAGACTATATGGCAGGTTATCTATTAATTAAATATTATTGTATGTAAGTGAGTTATGCTGCAACGCAGTGACTCTTTCTTTTAATGGATTATCAGGAGCTTTCCAAAGAAGTTAGGACAAGCGAACCACAATATACCATTAGGAAGTTTTTTTTTAAAGAAATTATTATTATTATTATCTGTTTTCGCATAAAAGGGTCCACTGCTTAATTATATAAGGACTACCTTTACATTGATTAACACGATCTATCTCTTAAGTTAGTATTAAATTGTTTGTGACTAGAAAGCCCGTAGGCACCTCAGACCAAAATAATTGTACAAAATGCACGTCACATCACCACATCAATTCCTAGCTTGTCTGAGTCAAACGAATAATATATTTTGCATATAACTAGAAGGTTTTTATTAGTGACAGCTGTTCTTGGATGACTACGATTCATAACCAAATGAACTTCATTATCTTGTTAATTAATGAATACAAGCTTATTGTTAAATATCTTCTCATTGTCGATATATTTTTCCGGGTTAATCCATTCTTTAAATTGTAAAAAAACACTACTCCAAAATGTTCGTTATTAAATTTAATGATTTTTCCAAGACTATGATTTAAAGACCCCGAAATATTTTATAAATCTGAAACTTTGGTATTAGGTGCGCAACTAAGTTCTCGCTGAATCATTCAAAATATTGCCCATCGCTAGCGACAACTTTCTCCCATCTTTCTGGCAGAGCTCGAATACCGTCACGATAGAAGTGTTCGTCTTTTGAGGCTATCCACGAATCAAGCCATTTTGAGATGTCTTCATATGAGCGGAACTGCTAATTAGCCAGATCATGTGCCATCGAACGGAACAAGTAATAATCGGACGGCGCAATATCTGGGGAATATGGCGGATGGGGTAGTACCTCCCATTTGAGCGTTTCTAAGTAGGTTTGAACGGGTTTGGCAACGTGAGGACGAGCGTTGTCATGCTGTAGAATCACTTTTTCGTGCCTCTGCTCGTATTGTGGCCGTTTCGCGCAGTGCTCGGCTCAATTGAGTTCGATATCGTTCCCCGGTGATGGTTTCGTTCAGTTTCAAGAGCTCATAATAAATAACACCGCCCTTGTCCCATTCGGCCGAACCGAAGACGTAGGAGTATGACCGGGCAATTCTCATGATTTTGTTCTCTTTGGGTTGCGGTAATGAATCCATTTTTCATCACCCGTAACGATGCGATGAAGAAAACCCTTCCTTTTTTGCCGCTGGAGCAGTTGTTCACAGGCTAAAAAACGACGCTCAACGTCTCTTGGCTTCAAATCATAAGGAACCCAAATTCCTTGTTTTTGAATCATTCCCAATTAGTGCAATCGCTGGGAAATGGCTTGGCGGGTAACTCCTAATGCTGAAGCAAGCTTTTTTGCGTTTGGCACGGATCCTCATCGAGCAATGCCTCCAATTCAGCACCTTCGAAGGTTTTTGGTCTTCCTTCACGCGAACGGTCGTCAACATCGAAATCACCGTCTTTGAAGCAACAGAACCAATCACGGCACGTTGTTTCACTTAGAGCAGCATCTCCGAAAACTTTTTGGAGTTCTCGATGCGCTTCAGCCGCCGTTTTCTTCGAATGAAAGAAGAAAAGCAACAGTTCCCACAAATGACGATTATTTTGCACAAAATCAGACATTTTCACACAACCAAAAGTATATGACGCAAAAACAAAATCAAAGCGGTTTGTTTACCATATGTCTAAGTTTGGTGCATGACGTTTTGGTCATGTCACAATCGACCAGCACTTACTACTGGAGCAATCTCTTGAAAAACAGCGAGAACTTAGTTGCGCACCTAATATATGTGCAGACTCAATAACAAAAATGAATCCCTCTTAGTATTTTAGTAAAGACGTTTTAATATTTTTACATTATTCTAGTATTCTAATAACATCATACTTCAACATTTATAAAATATATAATAGAAACCATAATAGTTATAAATAAAATTTATTAACATTCAATATTTTTTCCACTTTTAATATCTGCATCTAATACAGGATTAGTAAAAAAGGTGTTCATATACTCAAAAATACATTATCGCAGCAGTAATAAAAAAGAAA
>JAVIWB010003458.1:0-48000 GCA_031893035.1 Dermolepida albohirtum | reverse complement strand
ATTTCCTGTTGGAATGACTGATATTTCAATTACCAATAAAAAGTTTTTGAAACAGCCTTTATATTGAAATACTTATTATTACAGTTATTTTGTTGTTTTTCATTTTTGCGGCATTTCTGGGCTCTTGAGGCGGACAGGGAAAGAAGTACAAAAAAATATACATATATATATATATATATATATATACCGCCATTTAAATTAATCGTAATCTCTTTGATAATAGAACGTCAATATCAATCAGCTCAATTAAGTAGATCTACATAAATGATCAGCTAGGAAAATATCTTTATATCAATAATAAATCGAATACATCGATTGGAGTTTGAAATTGTAAAATGCTCTAAGGTTCGGTAAAGCAAAAATTAGTCGATATTCAAGCACACGCATAGAAATGTTTTTGTAGTAGTTCGAATTCTAGCAGAATTAACCAAGTAAACAAGAGTGCTTTAATTACTAGTTAGACTAACTCCTTCTTTATGTGTATAAAAGAAGAACCTCTTGAAGCTCATACAAAAACAACTTATATGACTTTCATATACTAACATTAGAACACTGTACAGTACACCCACCCTAGCCCTACAGGGACCTCGTATCGTTTCAAAATTTAAAACAGAAGTGTAAAATTATCGAAATGATTAGGATTCATTGTTCTATTTCTTATTTTAAAAGATGTTCTCACTTTTGTAAGCAATTTTGTTTTTATTAAATGATAAATTTTGACGAAGGTTTTTTGCTTGTCTGAAATTTATTTAAAGAACACCACTTGACTTTGAAAGAAAGGCAGGCAAGGAAGAACAGAATGATGATGTATTCAAAATTCGAAAATACAGGTAAAGTACATACATAAGCGTTTCTAATTAAACCACAGGAAGTAGCTCTTCAACGTGAAAGTCCAGGGAAGGGTCCAGATATTAAAGAGAGACGATGCCGGAACTTTCCTCCACTAATGAATTAAATAAAAATTGATGGAATGGGAGTTGTACAGATCAAACTACTATGAGCACGGCAATGTTAAACAATTTGCATGTTAATCAGTTCCTATTTTAATTTAACTGCCCAAGAAAAGAAAGAGAAAACCCGAAAGAATCAATTTAAACATAAATAAATATATTTCTAATTCCTCTTGTTCTAAATCAGGTATGGGCAACCTTTGACATGTTGTGGGCCAAACTTTAATGTGCAAATACGTTCGCGGGCCGCGTTTAAAAGTAGTGCATTTTAAAGTAGTGTTCGTAATTTTTAGCGATAGATATCAGACATGAAATAATACGACAATGTTATTATAATACAATTTATTAAAATAACAAACTGAAATGAAAAAAGTAGGTACAACATTATAATTAAATCGTTAAATTTGGAATTGTTACAAACTACGAAAATAAAATAGCGGCACCAAAATCAATGAGACACTTGAGCTTGAATTTGGGAAACTAATCCATCGATGTTTGGATTAACTTCACTGATACAAAAACCTAAAGAATTTTCCAAATTATAGTCAGTCAACCTTGTACGATATTTTGATTTATTAACTTTCATCATTAAAACGAACTGTTTGAATGTGTAAGTACTGCCAAACGAACAAATCGATCTTCTTGCGAATTTTCTAAGCTGCGGAAAATGGTCTTCTTCGAGGTATTTTTTGTATAAATCGCACAACTTCACGTCTTCAAATTTAGATTTTAGGAGTGAGTTTTCTTAAAGCTCAATCAACTCCATTTGCAAGTGTATTGGAGCATTTTGTACATTACTTTTTGTTGGTGTAGCAAATAAATGGAAACAGTCTTCCATGTTTTTGAAATCGCTAAATCTGTTCGAAAATTGCTCCGACAGTAACTTGAGTTCTTCAGCATATTGAGCATAAGCAATATTTTCATACGCAGAGAGCGTGGTGAAATGGTAACTGTTACCAGACAGCATCTGTACCCCCCACAAGGGTATTTTGTTCTGAAACGCTTTCAAATGACTGTACAAATCATTTACTAACTGTCCTCGTTTTTGATGTTTCCAATTTAAATCATTCAAATAGCCTGTAAGGTCGACCAGAAATGCTAAGTCACATATGCATTTTGGGTCACTCAATTCAGATAGTGGTTTATCTTTTATTTGCCTAAAGTCTGCTCATTTCTAAGCTCGTAAAACCGTTTCAGCATTTTCCCTTTGCTTAGCTATCTGACTTTACAATAATATGTCACGTTGTCATATTCGGCTGATATTTCATTCAAAAACGCCTTGAACTGACGATGGTTAAGCCCTCCGGATCGAATAAAGTTGATGGTTTTTACTACCTCATTCATAACATTCTAGAGCCAAATGGACTTAGAACACAAGTTCTGTTGGTGGATAATGCAATGAAGGACTATCATATCATCTTTTTGCACATTTAATTCAGTTGCTTTTTCATTCGAAATTCCGATGAAACCTTTACGTAAGCCGACCGTAGAAGGTGCACCATCTGTGCATACTTCAACTAGTTTTGACCATGGCAAGCCAAAACTTGTGAATACCTTTTGAACTTCATTAAAAATGTCCTCTCCTGTAGTGATTCCTTTTAGCGGCTGTAAAGCAAGCAATTCCTCAGTAACGGTGAACACTTTATCAGCACCTTGAATAAATATAGCCAGTTGAGCTGTTTCAGACAAATCGGTGCTCTCGTCTAATGCTATGGAAAATGATTCAAAACCAGGCATACAGTCAGTCAATGTTGTTTTTATAACATTAGCCATCATTCTTGAACAACTAATTTTTTCAAATTCATTTTTCCTTTCAGGACACCCAACACTGTAAACTTCTAACATACACTCCTTGATAAATTCTCCTTCGGCGAATGGTTTTAATGACTTTGCCAATTTTGACCTAACTATGAAACTAGCTTTCAAAACATTATCAAGTTGTGTTCTTTGTTTATGAAACATTTACTGCTGTTTTTTCAACTTTGCGGTACGCTTCTGGATTTTGTCTTTTCTTATTTGTCCTGTCAGTGAGTGTAGCGTAGGATGCTTAGTTGAGTAATACCTTTTTATATTGAATTCTTTCATCACTGAAATGGATTCATTACACGGCAAACAAATAGGCTTACCATTGTGCAAGATAAAATAGAATTCTTCAGTCCATTTTTCTTGAAACTGACGACCCTCTGCATCTACTTTTTGTTTCTTTCCACCAGACATAATTTTCGTTTACTTTTCATTCGATAAATTAGCTAATTAGTAAGCATTCAAGATGCACACAAAGCCACAAAGCAAATTGACGGCACTAACAGCTAGGATATCGCTTGTTGAAGTTATCACCTCGGTAGCTCAAATAGAACTTACCTTTGGGCCATCCACCCGCTTATATAGGCAAACTGAAGAAATGATCTAGAATCGTCTAGTGTAGAACAATTGAGAAGCAATAATCTTTTATCGCACCGCCAGTGAGGCGGCAAAAATCAAAGGCTTTGATGTTTGCCGCCTCACTCTTTGATGATCGCCGCCACTCGGCTTGCTCGCTCACTTGATTCCGTGAGTACGAGTAAGTAATGTAATATTTTTTTTAATTGGGGCTTTCAAAATGTCTGGCGAGCCGGATCAAATCTTACATCGGGCTGGATCAGGCCCGTGGGCCGGTTGTTGCCCACCTATATTCTAAATGAAAATTTACATATTTGCACGTTCTACATCAATAAAACGGTTAAGTAAATGCAATATATATTTTTAATTTGACAGCGGAGCATCTAATGATTCTCCTTATTAATCATTTTATTGCTGCATCTATTCATTTTATGTCATTTCCTTAAGGTTGGACCTTCGTTATAAAGATGTTAATTCATTTTCACGATTCATGACAAAAGAGATTTTTAAATCTTGGAGAAGCGTTCACGTATTAGGCGGCATTTACTATTATTAGTATGTTAGACCAGAACCTCTGAATGATATTTAAGTAAAGTTCCTAATTTTACACATCATCGAAGATGAAGGTCGTAAGTCCATGTTTCAGTAGTGTTTTACGAGGGAGCGTTTTTATATTCGCGGAATGGGGGACAAGGGGTGAAAATAAAAAAAACAAATTATTTCTCTTTTTCAATATATTCACCTGCAAGACGGATATATTTTTCACATCTTTCAATTAATTTATTTATACCCTCATAAAAAAATGATTTGTCTTTATCTGCAAAATACGCCGAAACTGCCTCCTTGGCTTCATCATCGGCAGTAAATTTTTTACTCCGCAGCTCTTTTTTCATTTTCGGAAACAGGTAATAATCACTCGGGGCCAGGTCTGGGCTGTAGGGTGGGTGATTCACAATTTCGAAGCCCATCTTATGCAGGGCAGCTAACGCAACGCGGCTCTTGTGGACGGGCGCGTTGTCGTGCAAAAGCAGAACACCTTTTGTCAATTTTCCCCGTCTTTTCTCTTTAATAGCTTCTTTTAGTCGCTCTAATATTGAAGCGTAATATTCTCCGGTTATAGAAACACCTTTATCTTTATAATCAATCAACAATATTCCTTCCGAGTCCCAAAATACCGTTGCCATGAGTTTCCCAGCTGATTGTGACACTTTAAATTTCTTGGGAGGTGCTGTGCCCTTTTTATGCCACTGCATGGAGTCTTGTTTGGACTCAGGTTCATAATGATGAACCCAAGTTTCGTCTCCAGTAACAATTCCACCCAATACACCATCCTTGTCTTCATTACAGAGATCCAAAAATGCACGCGAACACTACGCGCTGTTGTTTTTGCGGCGGCGTGAGCATTCTCGGCACCCATCTTGCGCTGACCTTAGACATGCCGAGATGATCGTGTAGGATTTTAAAAATTGTTGTATCGGATACTCCAACCATTTCTGCGACTTGTTTCTTCTTTAGTCGAGCATCTTCGAGTACAATTTGTTCAACTTTTTGGATAAGTGCTGGCGTGGTCACCTCAATGCTCCTGCCCGGCCTCGGGTCGTCTTCAAGGGATTCCCTTCCTTGTTTAAATAAACTATGCCACTTGTACACCATGGTTTTTCCTGGACAAGAGTCGCCGTAAACCAATGACATCTCATTCATTATGGTCGCGACTGATTTTCCTTGCCTGGTAAGGAACTTTATAACGGCACGATATTCGATTTTTTCCATATTTCACTTTTCACTCCTGATTATGTTACTTGGTTGACGATAGCTCAAAGACTAACTGTCTAATAACAATGAAACTTCGTATTTATACTAATCATGAGTCGCTGCACAGGCCACGCCCCCAATGCGCCTACTCACCCCTCTACAACCCGCTCATTCCGCGAATATAAAAACGCTCCCTCGTGTGTACTAATACTTTATTAGTCAGTGTGTGTCACTGTTAATTGGATTCATTTGCTTAGGATATGTTTACTTCTAAGTAAGCCGTTAGTCAAGATGTAATTAGTTTCTGTTGCCACAGGCAGGCGACCATTATCCATTGTTACAAGTGGACAAATACTTCGTCTACTACAGATTTTGTTTAATTGATTTTTGTTCACTATTTGATAAACCATTCGTAAAACAATCTGTTTTGTACACTTTTAGAAGCCCTATGGGAATTTTTGATATTTTTGTTTTCAAGTATATCAACCGTGTAAATTAAGAAGAACAATGGTCCAAGGACACCACCTTAGGAGACTCCATCGGGTAGGAGTTAGATTACTGGTTATTGAATTTTATGGGAAAGTCTCTAAAGAATGAATATGATATAAGTCGAAGTTTGTAGATGATAGGCAGTGTATTGCCAACTTTAAAATAATAAACCTGAATACCACACCTTGTTGAAGCCTTTAGAAATATTGAGAAATACAATATTGCAGTATTTCCTCGAAAATTCCATGTACTATTCTGTTTACTTGTCAAGTGATGTTTTCGAAAACCAAACTAATGTTTAGGAAATAGCATTAGAAATTCATTATCTACCTAGACGCTTCTCAACACTAGCTCTTCAAAACTTATGGACAACAGACGAATTGTAGGATGAAATGTGGAGTGGCCAGAGGGTTTTCTGGGTCTAGGTATCATAATAATTATGGTATACTTCCCTATCATTGGAAAGTAGGAAAAGTCAACATGCAGTTGAATATGACTGTCAAAAGAACAATTTCTATTCTAATTAAGTTTATTTAAAATAATTTAGAGAATAAATAAATGTATTAGACATAATTAAAAATGTTCGATACATTTTATAGATTTAGTATGTCTTTCTAAATAGAATTACATTCATAAACTAATGCAGAAATGCCTTATTTGCTTATATCTTAGTATTTCTATTGAAGGAAAAAGAACCACCTCAACTTTTGCAAGATACATACAGACATTTGTTCGTTTAACTAGAAAAGAGATCGGTAGCTTTTTCTCTTCTACTATACAGAAGAATAACTTCAAAGCGTATGGAAATGTATACTTACAAATAAGCCCGATATTTTACCTGTTTCAGATGTACTACATATTTTTGATAGAAGATTCAACAGCATTATTGACATGATAAGGAACTCAAAGATAGAGTAAGGCTTTACCTCATATTCGGTTAAAAAAATTTGAAAAATAGAAGGGTTGACATTTTTCAATTTTATTTATACTGAAACTATAAAATTACGTTTGCGAGTTTCTTATGTGGAAAATTAGATTTCTTTTTCTTGCTTTTACATTGATAGGCAGGTGGGTTGAAGAGATTTAAATAAGCTTTAAATAGATTTAGTATGCGCATTTATAAAAGAAAATGTATCGAACTAACTTTATTTGAGAAAAATCAATAAGCTATATAAAAGAAAGGTAAGAAAAGACATCCTCAAGTAAAAAATTTAATTAAATTTAATAAATGATATTAAAAATTTATATACTGGAGAAAAATCACGGAAAACCAAATCGAAGTTTTTAACTTAATAATATAGTTCAAGAGAAATAATTCACACACACACATATATAAACTTGCGTGCATAGAAATCGGCCTACTGTAAACTTTTGACTTAAACTATATATTTTTTCAAAATTATTCATCAGATTAAAAAAAAAGAAATGCTGTTTTAACGACAATTTAGTATGCTTTAATGTGAGTATAAATTTATGAAAACTTATTTCGACTTCCTATGTATGCTTCCTATGTCCATAGTGAAATTAATGCATTAAGCAAATTAAGCTTTTTTATTATTAACATAAATAGCGTTATTGGCAATTTAAAACTTAACACTTAATTTTTTAATAATGGGTATGACCTCCTCTTGCCCTAATAACATCTCTCATACGATTAGGCATTGATCTAATCAAGTTTACTATTGTTTCTTGAGGGATGTTAAACCACTCTTCTTCTACTGCAACAATACGCTCTGGAATCGAGTTTGGGGTATGAAGTCTTGCTCGAATTCTTCGTTTTAGCTCATCCCATAAATGTTCGATGGGATTTAGGTCAGGACTGCATGCTGGCCACTCTATAACCCGAAAACCGACTTCTGCAATGTAATCTTGCACAATTCTTGCGGTGTGCGGCCTTGCATTGTCATGCATAAAGGTAAATTCGTCTCCAATGTAGTCGACGTAAGGTACCACATGAATTGCTAAAATCTCCTCGATATATCTAGCAGCCGTAGGTTCGTGCTCCTATAGAAATTGCACCCCAGATCATACAGGAACCACCTCCATAAGCACTCCGTTCTTCAAGGCAGCAATCTGCAAATCGCTCTCTTGGTCTTCGGTACACTTTCCTTCTTCGGTCGCTACCATGGAGGCATATTCTGGTCTCATCTGAGAACAGAACAGATCCCCATTGTTCCAACGTCCAATTCAAATGATCCCGTGCAAAACGCAGGCGTGCTTGCCGATGAGCTAGAGTAAGTTTTGGGCCAATCGCAGGTGTTTTAGGGGGTCAGGTTATTTTCCTGCAGTCTTCGTCTTACTGTCCACTGACTAATAACCACTCCTCGCACCTCACGGAGCTGTCGTTGCACTTGAACGATATTAAGGTGACGATTTCTTAATGTTGTTGACACAATAAAGCGGTCATCACGAGCGGAAGTAAATCGCCTTCTGCCTGTTCCAGGTCGCCTATGAAAGGATCCAGTCTCCTCATAACGCTTGCACACTCTTCGAACCGCTGCACGTGTCATATCCAATTGTCTAGCAACAGCTCGCTGCCTAAGCCAATTTTCGATTAAAGCAATAACTTGGGCGGCTTTTTCTGGTGTAGTATGCATTAAACTAACACACTTGAACACTATTGAGATTAAGAAAAACGAATAATATGCAAATATCAGTTGCAAACGCAATAATTTTAATATTGACAAATTTGTTATTTTCGTTGGAATCATCCACGTTTTATTTGTTTACCTGTTGCTACGCTATAAACGATCAGCCTTCTTGATAAATTTATACTCACATTAAAGCATATTAAATTGTCGTTAAAACAGCATATTTCTTTTTTTGATCCGATGAATAATTTTGAAAAATATATAGTTTAAGTCAAAAGTTTACAGTGGGCCGATTTCTATGCACACAAGTATACATATATATATATATATATATATATATATATATATATATATATATATACATACATAAATTTCCTTTTTCTCTCATATTACGAGGGTGGGTTGAAAAGTTTATGGAATAAAAATAAAGAAAAGAATTTTGCAGTTTGCAAACTGCATTTATTTCTCAACATAAGCCTTACCTTAACAAATTTGGACCAGCGATGCTCCAAAGTCCTTATGCCTTAATAAAATTCGAACACGCAAGTTAATTAATGCATCCTTATTTATTGAAAATTTCTAAATTACAAGGCATTTTTAGGTTTGAAAAAGCTAGTAATTCGACGTAATCCGTCAAATAAAGCGTGTACGATAACAAATGAAAGTTTAGTTCGTTAATTTTTGCAATAGCAGCATTTATGCCGTGCATTATATTGGTGGAAAATAATTTTTTCTTAACAGAACCAGGACTCTTTCATTACTTTTCTGCTTTAATTTATCTTGAACCCAAGTCCCATATGTGGTGATAAATTCAC
Source organism: Dermolepida albohirtum (assembly GCA_031893035.1). Lineage (NCBI taxonomy): Eukaryota > Metazoa > Arthropoda > Insecta > Coleoptera > Scarabaeidae > Dermolepida > Dermolepida albohirtum. The sequence continues at coordinate 39,024 of JAVIWB010003458.1, read as the reverse complement.
TTTGGTTTTTCGAAAACGTTCCAAACAGTTACGTGAAATTTTCAAACTGCACAGTCGCGGTACCCACCCCGAGTACAGTTTCTTAACAACTAACTCTTCATTGAAAATATATTATATATATATATATATATATATATATATATATATATATATAATATGTAATATAAAAATGACGATCCTTTAACGTTCTAACTATGCATTTTTTCCATAATTTCCGATATAGTGGCAGATTTCGGATGTCCAGCACGTAGTGCATCTTCCAGTTGTACAATCATTTTGTAACTTACGAACCCATTTCTAAACAGTGATTAAAGAATTAGCCGAATTCTTCAAATAATTCTTCACCTCAATATGAATATTTGTAGCTGATAAACCGTTCAAGAATAGATACTTTTTAACGACGGGAATTTCAACACTAGCTCTCTCGTATAAGACTACAAAGCGCTCTTAATTAAACAGTCATCATAGTGAAACTACTAGCGATTTGAAATTCGGCAGTCGACGTTGTTACGAAGACACCTTGCTGGCGCACCACAAACAATTGCGCCGTCTGTCTATTCTATATTCTACGAGCTTTTCCGTCCACCCTCGTATATTTTGCTGCGTGGAGACTTAAACGTTTTACCACTATTATGAAAACTATTTGAGAATCTCCTGTTAGCCCAACTAAAATCAGAATTAAACGCTAGAAACATATATTTATTTATCAATTTGGCTCCAGGCATGAATATGAAACTATCGAACAAGCATACAGAGCCGTAAATAAAAATAATAATGACTTAGAGAACGAGCATTTTTGTTCCACAGTGTTCCCGAACATGACTCAAGCCTTCGATGAAGTGTAATCGTAAGATCTATATTACAAGGTAAATCTAAACTATCATATAACAGATACGTTCTTCTATAATCGTATTTGATGAAAAGATATTTCTTAGCCAAATACAAATATAACTTCTGATTTGTAGTTGATTTACCTACGCTACTAGAAGACGGGCTATTTGGACCAATACTTATTAACAAACAGCAGTGAAATCTGAAGATATTTTTTCTAAATTATTAAAATACTATGTAGGCAATTGAGTAAAATTCAATTTTGGTTAAAACTAGTGTGGGCAATTTTAATATAATTTTTAATTTCAGAGCTTAGTCTTTGCTTTAAAATAAATTCCAAGAAACTAAATAAGCAAAGTCATTAACCACACAAAGGACTACGATATACCTCCAAGTATGCGTCAGAATTTCATGTACAACATAATTAACAACCTTACTATTATTAATAAGAATTATAATCCAAAATTTTGAGAAGTTTTGATGTGTCGTTTTGATTTAAAAATACAAAAATTGAAAGATATTAACCACCCAACATAAAGGGGGCGGCTAATAAATATTTATTACGAGCGCTTTTCTAAATACACTCTTAAAGTCCATCCACATTTTAATAATACCTTTTATTGGTATATAACGCTTCGATGCAGTCGTCTGTCTATTTTTACAAAAATCTATCTTCGGTCCAATTCCGGTTACATCGAACGATACTCATACACCGGCTTCATTCCTCTATACGATGAAATGTGGAAACATTTAAGTTTTTTTAGAAATTATTTTAATATAACTTGGATTTATATTGATAAACCTTTAAAAACTATTTGATTTTGTTTTTTATCAAAATTTTCTCATACGACATCTTAATTTTATACTGCGTCTATGTAGTAATTATAATATTATCTAATCAGTGGTAAGATCATTGATTTCTTTTATTAACATTTTTTTTACATAAGATATAACCTAATTTTCTTACAAACGATTAAATGAATTTAAATAAAATTGTATTTTTAGCAACGTCTAAACTGGTTATGAAAATTTTCTCCATTTCCCATATCCTTTTCAAATTTATTTGCTAATACGTATTTACCTTTCTTATTGTTTTCTTTTTAAATGTGTTTGAAATGGGAATATACAACTAAGATTTTCTTGTCTTTGTGTATTGTATGTATCTACTCTTCTTTCTTCATCGAACTGTACTGGGTGATTCACATCCGCAATGAATCTACAGTTTAACCAATATGCAGCAAGAAAGAAAAATACAAAAAGAAACGATATTTATTCTTAAATACATCAAATTATTTGTATTCTAAGAATTCTACTTAAACTATAATCGAGAACTTTTTGGAAGATGAAACTGTACAAAATAATATTTTTAAGTAATATTCAGTCCTTACTTAAACTACACCTTCTTTTACAACTGAAAGTAACGTTATTCTTATTTTTAGATCCATCTGTCGAGATTACAACTTGTCTACTTAAGTGTGATGACATGATCGTTCATGATTCGTTCAAACTGGAACTTTTTATCTCTTTTTATTCCCGAGATATTCGCCATCATAAAAATGCTGTTTTTGGTCTGTAACCCCAAAACTTACTTTCAAAAGTAATGGTTTTTTTGGTGTCTACTTAAGTTTCACGAGATGATTGTTACTCTCGTTCAATCCGGAACTTTCTATCTCGTTTTACTTCCGAGATATTCGCCATCATAAAAATGTCATTTCTTCGAAAAGCAGGCATGAATACCAAACCGAAGAGAAGAATCAATAAGAAGATTCTTCTCTTCGGTTTGGTATTCATGCCTGTTTTTCGAAGATGAATTTTTTTACTTGAATTATATAGTGCACGTCTGACACCATTTATGAAACTGAATAATTCACTGCAGTCTTTTTAGTTTAAAAAAACGATTTATATACCAAGAATACATATCCTTTTTAGAGTATATTTAACCATTTTCAAACCTGATGTACATTTACCTTTTCTTTACATGGATACCTAGATTTTAATTTACATTTTTACAGTAAGAGTTATGTATGTACATGTAGGAAATACAGTGTTGTTTGAAATTTTTACATCTTATGTATATTACGTATTGCTGTATTACTTATAATCAATTTACAGATTTTACATTGTTTATGATTAAAAATACAGTTATATGTTTATGAAAAGAAAATAATTATGCATGGCATTCCATTAAATATTTTGGGTTTTTAGAAGTGGTATGCCCCAAACACAGTTTTGCACGATCTAATTATATACTGTTGGAAAATTCTAAAAGAAGTATAGGAATTTATTCAAAATAATATTATTATTTATTTGTTCGTTGTTGTAATGTTAGAGCATTGGATTGGCCTAAGCCAAGTCTTACGCCTTTCTGTTGCATACATTTCCTAACCATTGTTATTATGGCGTAGATTTCTCGCAGCCTAAGGGTGAAAAACTTTTCACTTAACCTACATACATATCTATGTGTTTGACCTCGGACTGTACACGGCTGATATTGAAATGCCCTATATTCTACATATAACAAATGGTTCTTACTACAAGTTTTATGATGTTTTGTATCGTCGTTTAAAGGTGGTTATCATAGCTGCAATTGTATTAATCGAATGACTGATATTAGTCAGGTTATGAGATCTTCCATTGTTAATTGATAATTTTTCTGACGATTGCTGTTGTTTCTACAATATAATATAATATAACATTTGATACACAGAAAAAAAATTAATTTCTCGTTCAAATATTACTCTTATTAATAATTTATCAGAAATTAATAGTTTATCAATCTAAAAACATGACAAGAAATGCTAACATATACGAAGCGTAACAATCTGTATAATTATATTGAATAACGAGATACCAAAAACCAGTGTGTGATATAACTTGAAAGTATATACAAAATGTAAACGAAATTATTGAGAAAGTAACTGCACTGAATTATCTTGGTTGTTTTCTTTGCTATTGTTGGTTTACGCACTATAAAAGTAAACAAGAGAAACATAGATGATATAGAAGAGATAACAGATTCTGATAGTTCACCGTCTCATAATAAAAATCCTCTTAGTATAAAGCTTCAAAAAGATAATCACTTTCAACATTTCTCTTCGTCATATTCGCTAGTGACACTAAAAATGAGACTGATGCATCTTCATTAGTCGTTTCCATACTATACTAGTAGATTACACACTTTGAGAACGCCTTATTCTCTTGAAAGCAGAGAATATAAATTATAAGGCGACTAATCAATTTGAAGAAAGCAAAACCCATGTAGGGCCCACCTATAGATTTGGTCGTCCAGAGAAGGGTTGTTCTTTTGTGAATTCTAAATAAATACTCAAAAGTTTTCTTGGACCACTAAACTGTTGCTGGCTAGCTTGCAACATACGCAAATAACTACTTACGGTAGGTGCTAGTAACATTTCATATATTAATGACAATAATTCTTCTTACAAAATTGAACTTTACAAGATAGTATCACAGGCATGACATTATCCTAAAGAACGTTAAAGTAACAACATGAAGAATCTCCGGTAAAGTACAGAATCACCAAAATCCCCTATAGTTGTAGTGTGTAGCTGTTAATTACGATTCCATTCTTATATAGAAAAACAAGAATTATCGTGAATGAAATTCCATCCGTGAACTCGTCGGTAGTACCAACAATGCTGCGGGTAATAGAACGATCGATGCAGAAAACCTCGGTATATTTTGGCAACAACAGCATAGTGACCAAGCTAGCTGTAGCGGAGATCATGGTCCAAAAAGCTAAATAGTCGAAGATTAATGCTAAAATGAAAAGGCGCCATCAGCAAATAATGACACATGTAATGTCTCTTAGCAGATGGTAGCTCTATTGGCCCAGTTGCCTGAGATTTTCCTTATAGATGTTTAGCATACACCCAGTACAATAGACTAACTATTTAATGAAATTCGGCAGGAAAACATTTACATTAGGCAACGGTGAAATAATATAAAAAGTAAAACACTAAGTGATTAAATTCAAATATGTATGTAAACAATAAAACAAAATCTCAACATAAATGTAAAAAAGCAAACTATTTCAATATTAAATCAAATAAATATGTATGTACGCATGTATATATTACAAGAACTATATACATTTAGAATGTTTAAACATTCTGTACATTAGTCTTTACAATCTTTGGTAACAACAAACGTTAAGCAAAGATTTAAAGTGATGGAGTAACCACTAATAACCTATCGAATTAAACTTTATTTAAGATCAGGAAATAAATAAAGCTTGGACAATTAAATTAATAAACTAGAATTGTCTGACCTTAGTTGACCTTCTTTGCGCGATGTTTTTCTCGTACTACGAACATACCTCAGGTTTGGGCGAGTTTACATGTACATAGGTAACAGAAGGTGAACCAAATTACGAAAACAAATTATTTGGGTAACTTCCGTTGTTTTATATCCCACTAAGGAGGAAGTTTACTATATTAAAAAAAGGCCAATAATTCTAATACTTTTGTTTGTGTCTGAAATAACGCTTGATTCCAAAGGCAGGGGCGAAGGGTTAAAAAAGAATGTTCTAGAACAATCCACAAATCATCTCTACATAGGAATAAGATAAGGACAACTCAGACAAACACGTGCACCCATACCGACTGTAGATGAGGATGAAATAGCTAGATCATATCGATTTAAGTGCGATCACAAGAAAATCAAACTAGTTAAGGAGTTTACTTTCCCACAGTTTTAGAAACGTATAGACAACTATTAAATTGGAAGACTAAAATATTGACTAAACAAAATGGTTTACAGTGACATGTACAGATGTATACTAAAATAGACCAATTTCAAATACAATTAATCGGTAATCATAAGAATGCGTTACAATAAAGATGTGCAAATATACACCAACGAGTTAAATTCATATACTATACAGGATTTTCCTAAATTGAAAGGAACAGTGAAATAAAAATATACACAAGGCAAAAATTGGATTGTAACACATTCCTCACGGTAGGATTAAAATAATGTGAAGTGCGTAAGAAAAATTTGTTTAAGGGACAAGGGGATAGAATAGCTAGAAGTCTGGACAAATTTCGATGAATAAGAAAAAATGTGGAATTTATTTTTGGGGATCCACATTTTGAAAAAGTATATGATTTAAGTATCAAAGGCGGAGTTTACTTATTTCAAGCACATAATTTTTAAGAAGGCAAAAATATTAACACAAAAATCCATAACAACCAAAAGCTCATGATAAAGAACATAATTGTGCCGTTTTTTAAGTTATTGTATTATATATATATATATATATCTATATGTGTGTGTGTGTGTGTGTGTGACAAGGACAGGTTGGTTACATTAAATACTCCTGTTTTTTAGGTGGATAATCTAATTATAAAAATTCATTACATCAACGGAAGTGGCTCATTTAATAGAGAAAGATTTTCTTACAATATCTTCACCACGTGCTAAACCGCAACGTACAAAATATTTTGGCGAAAGTTTAGAAAAGAAAACAGTCGAAAACTAAACGAAATATTTTTATAACTAAACACAATTTTTTATATTACGATGTACGAGGTATAATAAAAAAAATTAATAGTTAAAACAGCAGCATTATCTAAAAAAGAAAGTTAATTCAATTCTTTAGTCCGTAATAGCCACCTAAAGACTTATTTTGATGTTTGACAAATAAAAACCGCAGAATTTTTGGATCGCAGATGTCACAGTTAATGGATTAATGGATCAAAAGGATATTTTAGGAGAAATCATGAAGGAAACTAATTTGGGTTGTAGATTTCCGGTATTAGCAGAGAAGGATGTATATTTAATAGCTCTTAGGCGCTACCAAATAAATCAACTAGAATTATATTACAGCGACCACGTTTTTAAGGACAAGTTCTAAATCGACATTAAAACCATTCACTTTGTTTCTCACGGCCTAATCCTATTATATCCGTTATTTATAAAAGGAAGGATCCAATCTACACAGATTATTACTAAAACGAAATAATCTATTTACGTATCAATGGAAAGAAATGTTGAGCGAAATGAATTTTTTAAACTGTGTTGTTATTAGAAATTTACTCTATCATACTAATCTAATTTTATAAGTGCTACAAATTTCGCAAAACATGAGTCAACTTCTTTACTAACGGAAGGTTAGTAACTCAATCACAAGTATTAGGTGTGTTTTTGAAAAAACTTTTTATCAGTATATAGTATTATTACGATCCAATGACCAAAATACAAACAACCTCAGAAAAGAATGGAAGAAAATAATAAAAAACAATATAAACCCAATTCGATCCAACCTTACACCGAAAGGTAAAAAGAGTTTACGATTAAGAAAGATGTAGTATAACTTTTGTCAAAAAAGTTAAGCAAAGGCTCGCGCACTTCATTTTTTGGATACTGTGGTAATATTCAAATCGTCTTCGACAAACCACTGAACATCTACAATAGCACCTTAGACTGACTGACATTTTTGCAAAAAGTCGACAATTAGTTTGTTGTTCAATGTTATTTTTGATTTCCATCAAGTTAACAAATGTAATTTGGAGAAAATAAATTTCATCGATTGAATGTTTTTAATGTGCTTTTTCCAATTAAGATTTTTGTTTAGACGACCTTTTGAGTACACCTAAACAGATATACGATTTCAAATTGTAGGAGTTTTCGTCTATTGAGACTTGAACATATATTTTCACAAAATGTGAAACTGAGTTGAAATTTTGCTTCTTTAGCCTAAATTCTCAGCCAATCTTATATGTTGTGTGGTGCCTATAAGAGAGATCCCAGAACATTCCACTGCAATACAGCACTTAATAAGATTCAGCTCAGTTAAATAAGTAGAAAAATTATTTGAGATGGTCATCTTTGCAAATGATTGTTAAAATTGACTTTTTTCATCAGCTTTTGCGCTTTAGCCTTTAAAACTTCAGTTTATCTAACCACTTCCTTTGTGTTGACTTTCACAACCTTATATATGTACCTTTATACAAGATATGTTTTTTATATAAGGGCCGTTTTGTTGTATAGACTATTAAGAGGCGCGCGGGTTGCAACGAGCGCTTGCGTCATATCCCGGAATTGCTTAGGAACAAGTGTGCTCAGTTGCAGCTGTGTAGGTAACCTGTACGGTCTGTTCTGTGTTTTTAAAATGTTCGAGAATATTGAGACGCCCACCCCGTGCGATGTATGGTTTTTTGTGGACAAGAAACATGTCTACTGCGTACATTCACCGCAGATTTGTGAAGTTTACGGACCTACTACTATGTGTGATGGCAAAGCACGTAAGTGGGTCAAAAACATCAGAACTGACGACAATGTCCATAATGAGTCCCGCTCCGGTCGCCCATCTGTGATCACAAACGATATGGTGGCTTCGGATGAAGCGAAAATACATCAGAACAGACACTTCACCATATGCACTCTTTCAAGCGACTTTCCTGAAGTGTCGAGGTCAGTGCTGTTTCTGAAAGCCAAAGTTTAAAAAACTGTGCTCCCGTTGCAAAACAAAACCAGCATAAATGCGGTAGCCTATGACCAAACCCCGCTAAAGCTACATAGAGCGATTAAAAACAAATTTTGCTACTTCATGACAATGCAAGGCCTCACACCGCAGCTCAGCTCTGAACTTCGTTGGACTTTTTTGGCTGGGAAGTTTGGGACCCCCCCCCCTACAGCTCGTCCTTGCGCTGAGCGATTTCCATCTTTTCCGCTATCTCAAACATCCTCTCGGAGGCAACCACTATAACAATGACGAAGACATGAAAACGACCGTGAACTCTTGGTTATCGGAGGAAGCGACAAGTTTCCATGAAGAGAGTATTCAAAATCTAGCCTGTAAGATTTGATAAGTGTTTAAATGAACTTGGCAGCTATGTTGAAAAATAGAAAAATGTATGTAAATATGTGAAAATATATTTGGTTTTTGAAAATTTTCTTTCGTTTGGTTTATATTTTCAAACTGTCCTTGCTTAAAAAACACGCCTCGTATATGTAGACGATCCTAATTCATCTTTGCCTTTCTAATTTACTTTTTATAGAAGATTCTTGCCTTACAACTTTAAAACATCTCGCTCTTTCTTCTTTTTTTTGTGAAAGGCTTCGGAGATGGCTCTGCAGTTTTTTCTATACTGTTTATTCCCTTGATATTTAATGTTTCACTCTTGTGAGAAGCGGTTTTTCAAATAATTTTGATAGTGTGAGCAACAGACCGATAAGCCTCTCTGTAGACCTTCCATGTTCTAGCATAAGTTCAATTTGAACAATTTTCCATTAAGATGGGAAATAACGGATCCCCAATATGCTACTAAAAAGTTTGAATTATTAACTTCACATAAAAACTGTATAATTATGTATCTAGAGTATGTAAAACTTTATATTGATCTTAAGAAACGACAAAAAAATACATAAAATCCAAGTTTGCATGATTCTAAGAGCAAATAGGAGTGGCTCTAAAATATGTTTTTTCTAACGTACTCCGAAAGGTCTATCAATTCGACAATAGGCGATGCGATCCAGAATACGATTCGTCTTTAAAATGAAATGTCAAATATTTAACTTATTCGAATATATTTTATTATAAATTGAGAATAAATTACAACTTGATAAGTGAAACAAACAAATGCGGAATTAGTGTTTCTAAGTGTTTAGAAGTGTGAAATATAAAAAGTTTTAACGCTAAGTATTAAAGGCACTTTATAACCTGCTAACCTAGTTAATTCACATCCAGGTGCATTTTCACAGTTAATTCATTTGAAGAGTTGTAAATTAATATTTTAGGACCTGAAAATAAGCTTGTTCAGTTAGTTTAGTTGCGTTGCTTAGTTATTTAGTTCTATAATTATGACGCTGAGAGAACATTAACAATACAAAGTTATTTCTATTACTATTTGCTGGAGTTCTTAAAACTGAACATTATTTTGCAAATCCTTTTCGCACTTTTAATTCGTGTGTTTAAATATTAAATTTTTATTTTCTAGAAGTAATTAATTAAAACCTTACAAAATAAATCAGACATCGCTATAATGCATTTAATAGTTTAATTCAGCAAACTCCTTTACTATATGGCAATGCTGGGTATGCTTTACATCAATTATTTGAAATGGATCAATTTCTATTTTTATACTTTATACAGCTCTGCTTATAGTGCTCCATACTCTGCTATTACTAGTCTCTTCCTGCTAGTTTCCGGTACCAATTGTGTCTAAATCTTCCAGCATTTCTCTCAGAGATTTCTTTCACTTGATTTCCAAGCTTCTTTTGCTGATCTTTCTGCTTTCCGTATATGTCCTAGTCACTTTATTCTTTGCTTTATCTTCTTTATTGTGCCCTCCGCTATCTCTTTACTCTACCACTTTGACGTAACACAGTTCCTAAAATATTTCTGTAACATATATTTAAAACTCTCTTTTTTTGATATGGTCATTGTTGCAGCTGAATGCAGTATTACTAGTCTTATGATAATCTCAAAACTTCATGAAAACAGGTCACAGAAATATAGCTGTATGAATGTGATCCATAAAAAGACTTACAAAAGGTGTTAAACAAGGGAAAATGACATATTTATTGCATTTAGTAATTATTTAAATGATATAAAATACGAATAACGAAGTTCGAAGTTGATTTTAAAAATTTAACCACCGACTTCAATGCATTTTCGAACTCTCTTAACAATACCATGTTCGTCGTTTTTTATCCATCACCATAATCAATAATTTAAAAAGATAAGCTCTGGAGATCATCAGTAAACATTAGATATGACTATTTCGGCCGATTTATCTTCAGGAGAATGCTAGATTTAGATGATGTTTCACTTGAGGACTAGAATAAATAGGGACTATGTTATGCTGGAAGAACATATTCATTCTTGCACCAAAAGGAACCTTTTTCAAAAAGAGTGGAATTTCGTTTTTACGAAAGTCTGGTAAATGGACCTTGTAAGACTGTATCGTAGCTCAACAGACCTAGTCAACTGATTGTCATCATACTACATCACATACTTACAGAGAAGCGTTGTTGATGAGTGCTTGTCCACTGTGGCATATAGATTTGCGTTGGTGATCATTCAATCACATCGGTAGTTCTAAGAAAGACGAAGTCTAGGTACTGCTCCAGTCTCACGTAGTTTTGTAAAACCACTGATAAACACTCATCGACATCAACCTGAACATATTGGCATATTCACTTGTGAAATTAAATAGCGTCAATTAATAACTGCCATATTTCGAAAATAGCTGATAAACACTCAATAATATTTCATACTACTGAGTGATTATCAGCTATTTTCGACGTGCGTGTGCTGCGGGTATATACTAGCTTCAAATAGTTGTTTTCGTAACCATTAAGAACTAACAGATGAACTTTTTTTTTCAAAATAGTCCATACTACCACTACTTAAAATATTTTATACTATGTCCCTTTCAACATCCTGTATTACTAGTATTAATCGAATTACAATATATTATTTAGTTAATGTAATATTTTTCAATTAATAATAATAATAAAGTCCACTATGAATTTCGGCAAAATTTCTTCTTAAATTATAGTTAGGTTTGCTTTGTCGTTTCTAAAATCTTATCTTCACATGACACTACAGTAAAAGCATTTCCGTTCAAAGAAACTTATAGAACAAGTCCAGTGAATCGACTCAGTTCCGTCTTAATAATTTCTAAGACATGGTAATGTCTTAGACTTAAATTAATAAATTTATACTAACCCTTTGCGATCTAGAGCAGTAAATATGCTAGATACATTCTGGATTCAATACTGAATCTAAATTCCATTTCTCTCTACGTAGTTATCAATATTATACTGTTACCGAATTGAAAATAGTGTTGTCCGATTTACAACTTATTTGTTGGTCAGAAATAGAAGAAAATTACAGAAGGTGAGGGAATTTAACGATAAATAAGATTACATAGCCAGTTGTCTATAATTAAACATGTATTAGGATGACATTTTCTTATAGATCGTGAACGTAAAACAGTAATTAACGCGACCATATTAAATAAGTTTCAAGAATAAAAGCAAAGAGACACGCTCTCAGCTCTTCTACTTAATACACACTAGAGGGAGACTAGGGTCAAATTACAAAAAGTAGATTCCCGACACAAAATTAAAGTTAGCTGAGAAAAATATAATCCAGATCTTTAAGAAAATAAGGAGCCACGAAGGGAGACAAACTAAGGATAAATGAAATTGAACATATTGTCTTCTTATTTTTGCATTAGGAACTGGTGCTTCATCACGTTCCTATATTCAGAGAAATGTTATTTTCCTTCCATCAATTATGGAACAACTTAAGGTTATCCAGTGCATGATAATCTGCAGTACCAGTAATTTTGTGCATAGATCTTCAGATCCTCCGCGTAAGCAAAAACCTCGCAGCCCAAGGAATAGGATGGTGGTGAAAGTATTAAGAAGTAAAGATCCTAAATTACACCCTTGTAGTATATCAGAAATTTTATAGAAATAACGAAACAGAAAACCATTACAACAAACTGTGCAAACGAGAGCTTAAATAAGAAGAAAAGAGATTCAATAACAAAGATGAGAAGCCAAAAATATGTGACTTAGTTATCCGCAATGAGTGATCAATAGAATTGAAAACTTTTTTGAAATCGGTATATATTACGTCCACCAGAAGACGACCATCGATAGATAGAGTAGCAGAGCAGTAGAAATAATCAAATTAAAGATGATTGTTGTTTATGGTTCACGTAAAACATGTTCCCCATCTCTAACGAAGAAACTTCTAAGATCATCATGACCAGACATTAAATTCTGCAGATAGGGTTTAAGACTTCATTTGGTGTAATAAAAAGTAGGCCGTCCGATTCGATTCTGAGATCCCCTGCATGATAGGCTAGCAATTTAGCTATAATCTAAATGAAGTGTTCTATATTTGGGCGAGGCATATATTTTTTTTGCAATTCATCTATTATGGAAAATCCAGTTTTGCATTTAGCGCAACCTAAAATTGAAACAAAAACATATTATTGAACTGCCTTTTGCTCTTGCCTCTGCTAAAATCTATAAATAGCTTTTGCTTTGCAATTAAGAGGATTTCAGACGTACTTTGAAATTGATAATTGTCCATTTCGTATCTTACATTTTAGTGCAAGATTTAATGTAAAACATGTTCGTCAGATCAGTATATACGTGGGTTATCTTTCAAGTTTTGCATATAAAACCGGAATAAAACAGTTAACAGTTTTTAAAGACTTCATTGTTCTTCGAGATATTCTTCACGAAGATCAATGCACTTTTGCGTGCAGCCGAACTAACTCTGGAAGCAGTTATTTCACTGGTTTGTTGGTACTATCAAAATTGTGTTTTTGAAAGCATCGACTGCTCCTTCTAACGACTAGAATCTCTGACCACGCAGTCCGTTCTCTATTTTCGGAAAGGTAAAGAAATCGCTGGGACTTAGGTCCGGATTGTACGAAGGATGGTCCAACAATTCGACGTTTTATTCCGTTAAAAATTCAATTGTCTTGCGTGCTGTGTGCGGACTTGTATTTTCTTGGTGGAGGATGATTCGTCATTCGGAGTTGGTTTTTCGAAGCTCGGCGATGATTTGCAGCAAAGAAATGATTGCATACCAATCGGTAGTAACAGTTCTTTGATATTGTAGAGGAATTGTTGCTACACGACCTGCTTTCTAGACAAATATCGTGACCATTTTTTTGGAGACACTTCGAGAACGGATTACTTTTGCCGGCTTTTCTTCACCTTGGAACACCCTAACAGACGACTAGCATTTATTTTCTTGCTCGTATGAGTAAAACCAAGATTCATCACCACCGGCGATGTTGTACACATTTTTGGAGATTCCGACGCTGAAGCGATCTAGATTTTTTGACATCAATTCACCCTAGCTGCTATATGTTCTTTGGTCAACAGATGCGGTATCCAGCGGGAAACTATTCTTTTTACACACAATTCTTTATGCAAAACTTTTTTAATTGAAGTTTTTGAAAACCCCCACATATCGATCTTCGTTGATCATTTTACACACAACATCGACGTTTTCCTGAGCGACTGCCGTTTCTGGAGAACCTGCTCTTGGCTCGTCGCTAAGACTAATCCGTCCACGTTTAAATTCTCCATACCAACGAGAAATTGTTAGCTGATGTGGAGCTTCATTGCTGAAAACAGAAAACAACTCGGCGAGGCATTCTTCTTGAGATAATTGTCTTCGAAAATTATAAAAGATTATTCCGCGAAAATATTCTCTTAATTCTACTTTTTAACTAGCTTGTGAACCTTGACAGTTCGATGTAGCTACAATAGTACACGCATCGCACTGAAACTTTAGATTTAGGTTAACTAAAGATGGAGGTTAATTTTTAGTACTGACATTTGATTAGTGGCGCCCTCTATGCAAAACTTAAAAGACATCCCATGTAGCTGCATAAAATATGTGAACCTAAATTTATACCGCATGTGACCATCTGATGGAAAATCAACTCTATCCTTGTCAAATTGTTAAAAGTAGAACTGGTATCTACTATCAGATGACAGATCCTCAATAACAACTGGCTAGTATCGTTAAATAATTCGATCTCACACTCAGTTAGTTAAGTTGATGTAAATTCAAAGAAGACATGAACTGCAAGTAAGGTGAGATATTTTGTCATAAATGTTTTGATTAGAATTGAAGAGCGGACAATTAAAATCGCCGAGAAAAGATTACAAAATCGTCACACAGCAAGCTATGAAATACGTAGGTAGTTACAAAATAAAACAATTGATTGTAAAAGATAAACTTGGCCATATTTATACCAATTAAAGGCATCTAGAATGAAGCAGGAGGCATATCAACAAAACAAGCTGACTTCAGTGGAAAGATGGATTAAAAAGAAACACAAACGAAAAGCGAAAAACTTTTGACGTTTACAAATAGCATTTAAGTACTCAATATCTATACAACTGACACGTAGCACATTTAAGTTTTATTTGCGAGCACTAATATCATTTTGCTGTCTAAAAGTTAAGATACGAAATGGTCAGGTATCAACTTCAAAATACTTCTGAATCCCTCATAACTGCAAAACAAAAACTATTTCAGAAGAAGCAAAAGTAGAGGGCAGTTCAATAATAAGTCATCGTTCAAATTTTTGGCTGCACTAAATGCAAAACAGGATTTTCTACAACAGATAAATTACGGATGAAATATAGACTTCACCCAAATAGAGAACTCAACAACTGCCAAATGACAGGTAAGTTACCAGCTTATCACGAAGGTTGACAATCAAAGATCTTAAGGCGCACTGCGAACATAGCTCATGATCTGACAATGGGCCTTGTAATTAGCGTTAAGCCGCTGGAGGATGTCAAGACATTTATTATTATTATTTTCTTCTAGAACGCTTTGCACTGCAAGACAGGATAAACGAAGCCACTAATTCGGGGATTTTAAATAAATAATATTAAAATACCTTTCGTATTACATATAGGTATATTTATCTTTAAATAATGATTTTTTTTCGAATTCTTTATTCTTACATCTCCTTTAAAGGTCGCGCTCTATACTTACAAAATCACTGCATTAATATGACTGACAAAGAGTAGTGATTATTAAAATATTCAAAATGGTTTCTCAACGTCTAGGTTTGTTCTGAATGATTGCTTAATACGCATAAAAGGTAACCTGTTCTTTGTTTTTCCGCCAAAAAAAAATTCAACAATTCACAACTCAATCACTGAAGGTTGATATATAACCCCTTGCCACATTTCGCGTGCGGAAGTTGTTTTCGTATGGGTATTTTTCCCGTAGTTTTCCAGGTGCGATACTGTTTAATTATCTGCTGATGATGATAACTTAGTTATCGAAATACGTATACAGAATACGAAAATTAATGTGGCAAGGGGTTATATATCAACCTTCAGTGATCAAGTTAATCAACCACAGGCTCCATCAAAATTAAATTCACAACTCACATTAAAAATGTTTAGCTCCCAACAATACTAGTGTGAAAAGTTTCTGATAGAACTGGAAGCATAGTAATATTGCAAATATTTTATAGCATCATTCGCAAACGATACTATTGTCTCTGCTTAAGAGTTCATACGCCAATTCATCAAATCGCTTTGTATAGATCTAATAAGATCTTAAAAGGACACGTTTACGAAAAATTAGAAAATGAAGGAAAAGAAGTAGATAACACATTCATATGTGAAAGATAACAGAACTGAAATAAGAATGGTTAAACTCCCACATTTTTTACTGTATTTTATTTCAGTAATTTCCCCATGTTATATCACTTCATTTCTCTGTTACTGCTTTCTCCTTCTTTATGTTAGCTATTTCGAAGTATATTACTTCATGCAAACGATAAATTTTCATAAACATTTTATGAAAAAACTTAGATTTATATTGTAAAACAAATAATTTACAGTTTATTTAACACGTAAGTAGTCTTACACTTATAGTAAGAACTGTCGAAAAAGCAAGGTAAAGCTACTGTTAGATACCCAATTATTTATTTAGAATTAAAGACTCTACTTTCTATTAAAAAATAATTAAAGCTAAGACAAGATACGAATAACACTATAAAAGCTCCAGTTAATTTTAGCTACAATTAATAGTTAAGTAGTATTTAATTTTTTTATTAATTATTTATTTTTAGGAAATAATGTTTTTCTCAAGTTTTATATACAAAAGTGATTAAAATATTAATTTGCAGGTACACACAACTATTCGTATTTCTCAACAAAAAATTTATTTTTAATCTAAATTGAATTAAAATAATTATGTTACATAACAACGCCAAAGTTAACTACAGAAGTAGTGTGAAATAACAGAAGTTGTAACAAAATACAAAAAGATATATGTAGCCTTTAATCAGAAATGACGAAGTAAAACCTTAGAAGTTAAAAAATAAATCGCAATAACTATTTTTTAACCTCCTTTACTTCATCATTACTGATTAAAAGCCACATATAGTTTTTTGTATTTTGCTACAACCAAAACAAAAGATTATTGAAGATGTTTTATAAAGCTTTAAAAAAAAATCCAAAAAACATTGCGCTTATTACGCTTATTAGACTACATTTTCTTGAACTATCTAACGTATGTAAGAAGCTATACAACAACACTAGTATACCAAACCGTCATAATAGAATGCAGCAAGTTTTAAATAAATTTTAACTCGAAGGTAAATTTTGGTGGAGACTCTTGTTAAATGAATAAGACAAAAGGGTAAAGTTATCATCGGCAACAGATAATCATAGTGCTGCACCTAGATCCGCAGAATAAGTCAGCACTTATGTAAGTATATAATCAATAAAAACATTACTTAATTAGCAATTTTAGCTAAAAGTACCTATTGGGAATTCTAAAGTGTTGTTACGTATCACAAACTTCGGTACCTATTCTAGAAACTCCATACATACTTTCCATAACCAAAACTGAGATACCAAAGAAAATTAAATTTTACTAAGAATATTGAGAAATATAACGGTTTTGATTCGGACATAATAATTAGATTAATAACGACAGCTAATTTGAAAAAGACAATCCGGAATTTCACTTGTTTGTCACCTCAAAATAATCAAGACAACCGATTCCGTTTTACCCAGTTATAAAAAAAACTTAAATAGGGTTTTTAGAGAACGGGAATTTCAAGTTACATATCGGCTCAAGATCTCTATTATATCTCTCTGAAGAAATGCGAAAGAGTTAAGCCAAATAAGAAGTCAAGGATTTGCGAATTAAACTGCCGAGATTGTAATAAACAATACATCGGTCGAACAAAAGACTAAATTGGAACCCGGTACGCATATCAAGTTCAATCGGTCTGAGAAACCCAACTAAACATAATGCAACCGCGGATTGTCTTCATTTAATTATGAATATAAATATGAATTAGACAGTTACGAGAACATATTTTGTGTGAAGAATAACTCTACGAGCTTCTGGAAAATATGACCGCTAAAAAAGGCCCGTAAGTGGAAACGTGTGTATACTTGAGTATAAGTTTTAAAACTAAGTAACATATTAAATTGGGTGCGAAGTAAATTAGTGCGAGTTTGGTTTTTAATTCTCTGTTCGGTAACGTTACGATATGTGCGTAATAAAGTGCAAATATTTGAATTTAATTATGTATAAGACTAATTGCAAAGCTTAAAATATTAGACAAATAAATAAGCATGTTTCAAAGCAATTTCACGTTAAAGGGATAGCGAACTGATTATAGCTCATTATTGTATGGATCGACAATATTAGATGTTTCTAAAAGTACTTTTAGTGTATAAATTGAATAAAATTGGTCCCAGGACTAAACGTTTGAACTTAGTGCAGAATTCAGCAAACACTAAAACTTAATTATGCGAGGATAGTATAGATTTGATCTGGACGACTTGAATTTATTGCTCCCACTTATAAGTTACGTATAAATTTACTCATGTAGTCTATGAATAACCTAGATTGTACTATCGGATGATGTACATATTACGGTGCGGAAGAAATTATAAAATTGCTCAACGTGAGAAAGCTGTCAATATTTATCGTCTGTTGTAAAAACAATTTAGTGAATTTAAAAAAAAAAGACAGTTACCACATTATTATAATAAGCTCTTCCCTCTTCCAAAGCTGTGGAAGATATGAATATAAGCAAACAACAGGCGTATTAACATACAAAATTTAAAATTATCATGCAAAACAAGTTAGCTTACAGGCAAAAAAAAAGAAAATGAAGGTAATGAAACTCAGCAAATATAATCAAAATCGGTTGGTTTCCAACCTTGAGCAACTGCGTAACTCCAAAATTACTTGACCAACTGCATAGCTCCATGCGTTGAAAGCCCTAAATGGGGGAGGAACACGCGAAAGTAAACGGAAAAAGCGAAGAAGGTCTACATAAAAGAAGAAATAATATATATATATATAACGTAGTACAAACAAACCAGCATGATATGATATTACACAAATTCTGCAGCATCTAAAGGATTCAAAACCACTCCGATAGCAAGTAACGTGTTAGCTAGCGTATGATGGGAAATTCAAGGCCCAGTTCTGCTAGATTTGCTAACTGACCAGAAGGTTATCAATGCAAAATTTTACCAATTTCTTTTTAAAATCAAAAACCTTGCTAGAAAATGATTCCTTTACCCAATAGCCCGCATCATCATCCACGATAATATCTGTCCTCATGTTGTCCGTTTAACACAGAACGCTTGAGCAGTTGCGATGTAAAATGTTTCCTCATTCGCCATATAGTCTACACCTATCACCCTGTGACTACTATAATTTTGGATCCCTTAAGCAGATTTTATAAAGCAAATAAGGTAAAAAAGGAAGGGATAGTAGAGGTACAAATTTGATTGCGCAATTAGGAAACTTTTTTTCTAGTGATATTAGCAAGTTGGTCGAGCTTTAAAATAAACATATTATAAAGCAGGGACAAAATATACAAGAAAAAATGTTTCATTGTCTGATTTTTGTCAATTTTATTGTTGTAAAAGACCGTCCAGATCGAATCTAGACTACCGTCGTAGCTAGCTTAGAGCTTTTCGAAAATAACAGAAAATTATTCCTGTTTTTCTATATGTTTCAATACCACAGGCATTATAAAAATAAGTAGAATAATTACAATCGCTTTTTTCTTTCTAAATCCAATATACTGCCTGTGTAATCAATTCAATTATTCAAAAAGTATTTGGCAAGATAGTAATATACTTATAATTTCAAACAAAGGAGCTGATAATTTCCAATAAAGAAATCAAGTAAAAGAAAGTACATCCAAAAATGAGCCTGGACAGAAATATTTATTTATTACAGAGTATAGTACAAATTGCAAGACAAAAATCAAAATTCAAATAGGATCCTAATTACCCACAGACAAAGTAAATGATAATAATAACATAAGTAAATAATAAAAATATTAAAACTCCATAGCAATTGCAAACACTGGACAGACAAACCATAAGTCTACGATATGAACCTAGCGAAATTGAAATTACAAATTAACAGCATACAAAATTAAACAAATAAATAAAAATCATAGAAATACACATCCAAGCAAGTTTTATTATATTGTATAAATTAAATAGATTAGAAAGCAGTGAAGTAGTCATAAATCAAATAGCAGAAGTCTGAAGGAAACTTAAAATGTATGTCTATAATATCGTAGAAGAGATTTGATTCCAATAGCGGACGCTGAATTTAATCATCGTATTAGTTCTGGAAAGTGGAAGGAAAAAAGTAAAAGTAAAATGAGTAAAAAATTGCGGTACTAGAAAATTAAATAAAGAAAATTGTTCAAGACAGTCGACCCCATTGTAAAGTAGTTTGTAAAGGAAATTGAGGCTAATAGAGAAACGCCTAAAGGTATATGAAGTCATTTCAAAACGAGGAGGTAGTAATGATTATAATCTCTAGGAAGATAAGCACTTAAAAATTTACTTACTTCACTAGGTTAGCTCAATTTGATATTTTTTATTTTTAAAATTGTTTTCAATTACAAAGAAAGATACCAAATTGAGCTAGCATACTTCGAATGTCGTCTACCTAACACTATATATAGCGTTTAATATCCCGAAGTTTGAAAAATCTCTATAGTAACAAATAAAAAATTCCAACATTTGCCTAGTTTGCTTAGATATATTATTGTTAAAAAATGAGACTTGTGTCAAATGTAATTTCCAGATCCCTAACAATCTTAAATTACTCTGCATTAGTCTGTTTGACCAAGTAATTACAATGATTAGTACCTAACCTTCTGGTAAATATGATTATTACATATTTAGTGGGGTTCAAAAACAAGCTGTTTTTTACACACCAATTTTGCTGACTACAATCATTTATATTAATGACACTTCCAGCGAATAAAAGTTTACTGGTCTTCATCGCATCTGCAAGATCATTGTTAAATATGATAAAAAGAAGTGGACCTAAGTTTTAGCTTTATGGAACTTCAGAAGTAGTAAGAGAGGTTCATCATGAAGAATGAAAAAATTAACATTACACTTAAGTTAAAAGTTTTTCAGCTCGGTAGGCCAGATAGCGATCCACTTTGTCAAATCATTTAGCAAAGTCGGTTTCAATCTGATCATTCGATCTTTCTTTCATAATAACTATGCTGGTACAGAAATATTATAACTCTATTAATCAGTGAATCCATTTTTGTTTACAATGTAATTTCGAAAATTTTGGCAACCATATAGAATTTCAAATACATGTAAAGAAAACCAAAAAAAAATGCCAGAAAGGATGCCGTTTAAGCGAATACTAACAACTAAAGATCTTAGCTCACGCCATGAGTGCGGGAATAATAAAAACTCAGCTTGGCGTTCAGCTAACGATTGAAGTGGGTGGCGGTATAACCAAGTGCTGTAATTAATGTTCTTAGGTGGGATATATTGTTGGTTTTAAAATTGAAATACTTCAGAAAACGCTTCTGTACTCTTTCCGAAACAAATTATGCATATAATATAGACACATGTGATGGCGCCGTATTTCAACTTACGTCTTACGAAGGCATAATACTAATAAATTTGAGTAATCGAGGACTAATGAAGTGGCTCCAAGAGCGAATCCGGATATCTAATGATATCACGGCGGACTTACTAGCGGTATTAATGTAATCTGTAAATGTTAATTTAGCATCAAACATAATACTCAGACCAACCTCACTCACTCTAGTTCAATATCGTGTTATTTACGTTTTTTCATACAACGAAGAAGTCTAATATAGGTAATTACAGAACATTTATCTGTACTTAACTTGATACTATTAGTTGCATCAGTTGTTTATAAAGGGTTTTCCAATAGAAACATAACAACTTTGTCTTTTAATACGAACTCACCCTTGAACGTTTTTCATGATCTGTCAACGTCAAAACGACAGTCAAGATTAACATTTCTATGGCGAAGTTCACGAACTAGCAACGTTTAGAAATTATTAAAAATCACTACAGCAATTCTAATTCGGTGGTCGCAACTTTATGAGCGCTTACTACAATTTTCAGTCGTAATAATCGTCCCAACAGACAGGCTGTAAGTGTTTAAGGAGATAAATTCGAATCAAAATGTTCCCTATTGAATGTTTCTATACTAGTGAGTCGAAGTACCAAAATGTTTGAGTTCAAAATGAGCCAAATCAATCGATTCCACGCCATTTAAAAGAATTGGGAATTTCTCAAACTACGTTATGGAGAATTTTGCGTAAAGGTTTTGGCTTATATCCTTAACAAGATCAAACTAACTCAAAAACTCAAGACTATTGATCATTTGAAGCGTCGGAACTTCTCCGATTGGACTCTGGAAAAGTTTGAAGAAAATCCCGAATTCCATCGAAAAATCATCTTTAGCGATGAAGCTAATTTGTGGCATAATGGCTTTGTCAATAAGCAAAATATGCCTTATTAGACAGCAACAAACCCACATATGCTTCAAGAGACTTCATTACAACCACAAAAAGTGATCTTGTGGTGTGGATTTTATGCCGGAGGTGTGATTGGACCATATTTTGTCGTCGATGAAAATGATCGTCATGTTGGGGTCAATGGATGTCACTATCGTGCCATATTGCAAGACAGGTCAGAATTGGATGTACTTGACATGAGTGATGTGGTTTCAATAATATGGGCTAGTTAAGCAATTGATCTATTGAAGGGAAAGTTCGGTAACCTTGTAGTCTCGAGAAATGGTCCCGTCGAGTACCCACCTCCCTCATGCGATTTAAAGCCGTTGGATTTCTTTTTATGGAGTTATGTTAAGTCGTTGATTTATGCCAACAAGCCAATAACGTTAGAAGAGGTCAGGGACAATATTGAAGGTGAAATTATTTCGGCCGATATGTGTGAAAGAGTGGTGGAAAATTGGTTCCAAAAAATCGATCGTTGCAAACGTGCTCGCGGTGTCATATGAACCAGATCGAATAGTTAAATGTAACGTGTATACTACACCTGGAATAAATTTCAGCCCAATGTCTCAATTATTCTGTGGGTTATTTAAATACAAAATTGCTATACTTTTAAGCTAAAGGTGTATGCAATCATCCGTATAGGTGTATATAATCTACAATTCATTAAACTAGGCAAATCATTGACATAAATACTGAATCACAGAGAAATAAAATTAGATCCTTAGAAAAACCGAACCATCTAGATTGAAAGCCATTACAACGTACATATCTGGAACGCTTGGTTAAATAAGATAACATCAACTGAATACTTTTGGGGAAAAGGCAGACATCCAACATAACCAATAATAAATAGTGATCGATTGAATCAAAGGCTTTACTAAAATCTGTATAAATGATACCAACTTATGAGCGATCGTCCAACGCTTCAGAAATAAATCTCACTCAAATTGACAGTAGTGGATCAGTTAGATATAAACCCATGCTGTTCTACAGCAAGTAGAGATTTACCAAAGAATGAAATGCAAGTATATAAGCTGTCCTAGAAGTTTGGCAAAATCGCACAAAACCCTTATGGGTCTAATATCTGAACGAACGCCATTTTTAAAAATCGGTGTAACTCGAGTGATTCTTGATTAGAGAACTGGGGCGAAGACTCTGAAGAAGTGCAACTAGAAGTTTTCAAAAGCTGTAGAGTGAAATGTTTCTTCCAATAGATTAGCTAAATCTTCGATATCTTGAAGTTCAGTAATTCATTGTATTATAAGCGATACAATTCTTGAACAACCCTTGCATAAGGATATTCTACCAGAATAATATAGGCGGATTGATAATTTCGGACTCTATATATTTCTGGTAATTGTTATAAACAGCAATGATATTGTGCTTAAATAATATTTATAGACGGCAAAACTATTGATGGAAATATCAAGGTTTCGTGGTTTTCTACTTATTATAATAAAAATGAAGAAAGCACGTCTCAATGTTTCAGTTTTTGGAACCGTAAAATTAATTAACGGATATACACATTAACAAGGAAACAATAAGGGCGGGGTGAAAAGCTATTATATATTATGAAATTTTGACGACAAATAATTCGAATGGAAAAAACTTGCAAAACCATTCACTATTTAAAAAAGTGTTCTAAATTTAACAGAATTATGATTCATTAAGTCAGATGTCCTAGTGTTCACATTACTGTTGGGAGCAAATGCCCATAATTTTAGAGAATCTTACAAAATATAATCTTGGATCTCGGAGATAGAATTTGTAATATTTTAAATACCTGAACTTCTGGGTGCAAAATTAATTCTTATACTTTTCAAAGATTTAAGAGCACAATACTTATTCTGAAGAAATTTTTTAATTTCATCTCCATAAACTTGAGAATCTATTCAAAATTAGAACATCAAGTGCCTTATATTACAATAAATTTGTTAAAGTTTCCACCAATGCGGTAATTTCAGTTTTGTTCCTTAATATATAGTTCACTTAAAACTCAACTCCATGGGTTTAAATCGGTAAGTTATTGTGTCCATTTGTATTCATTTATATTCTTTCACCATACTTATCACTAAATGTTTGATTACTTATTGTACAGAACTTCTTTCACCTTTACGTTCTTAATTTTGTTAAAATTTTTCTGCAGATTTGTCGAGGCATTCTTTGAATCATTATATGACCCCAATACAGCAGTGGTCCGATCACACTACGTTATGATACCTCAGCTTTAGTATTTCGAAAATATTTGTATTTTCTCCCAATTTTTATCAAAAAATATTAAGATTTTAGTATTTCGTAGACTCTGTCAAAGGCTTGGTTAATATCTATGAATGTGGCAGAACAATATCCTTGGTTTTCTAGATCTTTCCTGATTTTACTTATGCACCTGTTTTATTAGAGCATGCATGGTCTCTTCTGAAACCAAAATGATAGTTGATAATTAGCTTTAGATGTTCTATAATCATCATTGACCGTAATTACTTTTATTCTTTCTTTATAATAGAAAGACATAATGGATATGTCCGTTTGGTCAGAAGCTCCTAAATAGATTTTAATTTCTGTTTCTTTTTCTTGAAATAGTTCTGATATTTGATTCTAAAACTTTTTCAATACGTTCTGTAAACCCGCGATTTCTAGCCCATTTATCGACGACGTCTTTAATAGCTGGTTTTTGTTGTTTGAATCTCTTAATATTTTTTATAAACATTCTTTTATTAAATCGGGTGACTAAATGAGACTGTTATTTTGTCTATATAGCACATCATACAATGCAATACATTAATCGTCAACAGCATCTGCTTTGTGAACAGTGACCAATCGGTTTTTGCTAGCAAATTTTACATTAAAAGAAAGTCAAATTTTCTAAAATTATCTAATCTAAAATCTAAATCTAAAAAAATAGGTTTTGTTGGTTACTTTTGACCACGTATGTATATATTAAGTACATAAAACACTATTCATTTTGGAATTGTGTTTCCATATACTTAATTCATACCTGCCGAAAAGTAACAATTCTTTGGTATGGAAAAGACTAAGTACCTCAAATGAGTTTTTCCTATAAGGTTGTGTCGCGTAATTTCAAATATTGGCCTTATATAACCTGCACCATATTGTATTTGCCTTTTGCTTTACTGTTAGCAAAAATTTCAGAATATTGTTGTCGGATTTCAATCTACCAGTCACATAATTTTTCTATATACAGGCGCAATGTTGACAGTGGATTTTAAAGCGGCGCCACTTCGTTTTGATTTATACGTCGCGATTGTCAAACGAACGTGCGAATAGGGAGATATAATTAAATGTTGATTCCGTTAAAAGATTGTTCGTTTTAATTTTTAGCTAAACGGCAGTTTCTGTAAATCATAACGTAAAATACTCTGAAATCATTAAACTAATTTGCATAACGTCCTTTTTACACCCGAAAAATATATTGTACCCAATATAAATTACGACAGAATTACTATAATTTGTAATAAATGGCTTTCTTTCTTAACAGACCTACTTACGATATTTAGATCTAGAGAGGTCTAGATGACCTAAGATTTCTTCATTTTAATTAAACTGTTGTAAAAAAGAACACCGACAACTTCCTAGTATCGTAGATAATTAACAGCAAATTATATTGAAAAACCTGATAGAAATTTTTTTGTATATCTGCTATTTTATAATCTCTCTAAAATAGACAATAAACCAAAATTTATAATAATCCAAGAACGTGAAAGAAAAAACATCCTGTGATAACTCTCTTACGTTGTTTGCAAAGCGAGCTTACAAGTTTTTACCTTTTCAATATTTAACATTAGAGCTTCCATTTTCACATTCTTTCGAAACAATTTCCATCACTTTCTAGGCACTTATCTATGCTTCGAAACCAGCTCGTCCATGGTTTCTTTGAAACACTCATCAACTGACGCCCTAAGGAAATTCTCATTGTTGGAAAACTTCTTGCCAACACAAAGTCGCATATAACCAGATCTGGCTTTGATATGAATGTTTCAGGTGCTTTAGCCCAATTCTTGTTAAACACTATGTACAGATGTTGGAACGATGAGATGAAGCGTTGAAAAGCGAAAAAAAGGGATGCGTCTAATCGAGACTGATATGCTTACTTGCTTATCGAACTCTTAAATTGACATGGATCACTTGAATTACTAAGTACAAGAATTGCTAACATTACTCGGAAGTTCTTTAATCCGTTGCTTGTAACGTCTACTAGAGTTTTAATTTTCTGCTTTACTGTGTTTTTGAGAATAATTTCAATGAATATACATCATATGCTCGCAGAATAGTGTCATAGATGAAATCTTTCTATGATATTAATGTATTTTCCTGCGACTCCGAAATTCGATAAAGATTTCCGTATTTTAGTTTCATGTACTCTCTCGATACCTAAATAAATAACTGGTTCCAACTGTCTTTGCAATGACAGCAGTTGAGAGGTTTCATGAAACACTGGACACAACAAGCATATAATAACTTTCGGTCAAAGGTGGAATTGGAAATTAAGCAATTTTCAGTGGTATTTAAGTCTCAACAAAGCAGCGGGACACGACAACATACCTGCAGAGATGGCAAAGAACCCTGGCGGCAAGGGGAGACAAATCTTAAGGAAACTGTTTAATAAAATAATGGCAAACACAGGAATACTGAAAAATTTGGAATTAGGAATTATCGTTTCATTGTATAAGAAAGGAGGTAGTAAGGATTGTGCCACCTACCGAGGAGTATCAATACTTAGTACGACTGTCAAAGTATATGAGCAAATCCTGGAAAGAATAGTTTAAAAAACTATGCAATCTCAACTAGAGGAGTCCAAACCGTGTTCAGGACTGAAGAGGGATACAGGATAATATTTTTGCTATTAAGAATTTAATACAGAAGAAGTAAAAATAACAAGATATGCATATGTCGCATTTCTAGACCTTGAAAAGACAGTGTCACAAGACAACTTATATGGAATAGCTTAAGAACAAGAGGGACAAGTACACATTTATATAGAGTCATTTAAAGTTTATACCAGAACACAAAATGCTATGTAAGAGTAGAAAAATATATGTATATCCAAGGAGTTTTCAATAAGAGAGGGACTTAGATAAGGGGCAGTCTTGAGCCCAACGTTGTTAATTGAACAGGCGAAAATAAAGGTAAAAGAATACAGGGTCGACTATAGAAACATGAGATTAATAGAAATATCTGAAAACGCCCATGCAGACGATCTAGTAATTTATGCCAAGAGTAAATGGAAGTTACAGTATAATATAGAAGTTGGAAAACAGCACTGCAGAAAAGAAGTCTAAGAATAAATACAGATAGGACAAAGACAATGATAATAGGTGGAAACGAAGAAAAAATAAAAAATAGTAATATATTGACGGCAGAGAAATAGAACAAGTAGAATCTTACGAAAACCTAGAGATGAAGATACGTAAGACAGGGAAGAACAATGCGGAAATAAATAATAGAATAGAGAAGGCACTAAGAGTATTCTACAGTCTCAACAATACATTTATACGCAAAGAAGAGGTTTCCACAAATACAAAAATGATAGTTTATAAAACTATATTTAGACCTATTCTAATATATGACAGTGAGAGTTGAGTACTCGCAAAAAAAACCGAACAGTAAACTTCAGGCAATTGAAATGAAGTTCCTTACAGCAGTAATAGACATGATAAAGAGAGACAGAATTAGAAACACCAAGGTGAGAGAACAATTGCGAGTAGAGCCGCTAACAACAACGATAAGATGGACCCAACTGAGATAAGAGAGGCAGACCGATCAAAACCTGGGAAAGTAAAGTAGCTGAAAACCTATGGGAACTGAAAATGAATGGGAATGTAGGAAAGGAAAAGGCAAAGAACACGGAAGACAGAGCAAAATCTATATACAATTTTGAGAGGAAATGTATCTGACATACACCTTCACACCTTACGGTATATCAAGGTATCTGATTAATAAATAAATAAATATAAATTTCAGTCTCAAGTAATGAATAATACCGTACCTTCAAATATATGTGATACTTTAATAACATTTTCAATATTACTTACTTCTTGCTCTAAGAATCATGCTCTTGCCCATTACATTCATCTTTAAAGTTTATTCTTCAAACGTCGACTTTACCCAAATGTTTGAATAACAAGACTGAACCTGAACGTTTTTACAAGAATAAGGACCGATCAATTAACGATTTACCTAAATATTTGAATAATTACTGCATCAAGAAATATGTATTTCCACAATTCATTCTTTTTGTTTGTACACCTTAGTTTTCCATCTGTTCTTTTTTTCAAAGTAAATTAAATGAATATTTTCATTTGTATCAGTTACAGTTTCATAGTTCATAATCAATTACTGCATTA
This sequence comes from Dermolepida albohirtum, assembly GCA_031893035.1. Taxonomy (NCBI): domain Eukaryota; kingdom Metazoa; phylum Arthropoda; class Insecta; order Coleoptera; family Scarabaeidae; genus Dermolepida; species Dermolepida albohirtum. Next base: position 10,478 of record JAVIWB010003458.1, on the reverse strand, counting down.
TTGATTTAAATTAAAAAAAAAACTCTTTCTCCAAAATGTCCTAATACCAATATCATTATTCACAACACACCTCAATAGACTTAGTTGTAGTATTACTGAAATATGAGAATAGGGTACCCATTGTTCTTTTATGTATACACTTAATCGATAAATTCCCCTGCCGGCTTAAAATATCTATTATATCCACCCACGAATATTATACTTCAGAATACAATTACTTCACTTATCATTATTGTTTATGTCATTTATCGACATATTTCGGTAAGTTGCTCCAATTATAGGATAAATTACATATATTATTCATTGAGTTTCTTTTTTAGAAACGCAGTCTTTATACATACAGCAATAAAACAATAAAGAATTCTCACTTCTAAAATTTTAAGCTGTTCGTAAATTATAAAGAAGCATGAGAATAAAAATAAAATAGGAATAGGTGAATATAAACGTGTGTCTAATATGAAATTAGGACACATCGATAATAGACAACTGAAAGCGGTCAAAGAAAAATTTATAATCACAAAACAACAAACGTGTTTTGGAAATTCTGAACCAAGCGAAGATTCTTAAAATCTCATTTCCATGGGAAAACTCCCAGAACGAAATAACTAAGTTTTAAGAAGAATAGACTAAAGAGATTGGTAGGTCACAAAAGCATCTGAACAGCAAATATATTTTATTTTTGGATCTGATAAGAAATGTATTTGTTACATTTTAAGGTTTGATGTGAAGCTAATGAAGAAGCAAAGACACCACAACCACCTGCTGTCAAACACAGTAAAGACAATGCTATGGATTGAAGTTTAGTATCAACGATTGAAGTTAAGTCAGTCTTGGCTTCTATTTCTAGTAATTGAATAGATTAACTCAGAATTCACAGCATTATAGTATCAGTTATTCAAAATAACCCTACGTTGCAGGTCTCAAAATTATAAAATAATATAATATTTAAATTTATTATAAATTTGCATGATTCAAGGTATATAAATACCCCTTGTATATTCTATTATTCGTCTTCGACTTGTTGAGTCGGCAAAAACAGAGATCTTTACCTAATCTTCAGGACTGATCTGATAGTTTATAGAAATGCTATGTATAAAGTTCTGTTAGTTTATACGTATATTAAAGTTAAGGGGTAAATTAAAAATTTTAAATACTTATATATTTTCATGAAAGAGACGTTTTATGATATGTGTGCCTTTCTTTAGTTATTAAAATGTGTTAGGTACATTATAGTATATTCAGAAACACATTAATAATGTAGTTAACTTTATTTCTCTGTGTAAATACATATATCGTAATTTCTATACAAACATAAATATTTCTGTATACAATAATACAAATATGTCTCTATAGGTTTTTGTTTCCTTAAAAGATTGATTATTTTAGGTTTAGATAAATGTATACCATAGTACATACATTTCTTATTCAATAACTGGCACATATGAACATAGGCTTCTATCATGGTCGATATGGATTAATTCGAATCCTTTACAACTGGTACACCAATAAACTTCAAACTGATAAAAATAGGCTCAGGATAACTAAATACTATAGGTTGCCGGATAAGAGATATTAATAGGATAAAATGAGATTTGAGATGTTACCAAATAAATCCAGATTTTACAAGATCTCCTGATTGATTAGCATGTAAATATTTGTAAATTAAATACATGTAAATGTGGATAAATAAGAAAAAAGAACTAAGTTCTAAAATAATCACCAAAATGAACTTCTCGATTTACATAGTTTTTGTTTATAATGATTTTTGTGCTAATTAATGATTTTTTTGGATTTTTCTTTATTATAAAATAACTGTCCGAATATTCAAAGTTTAATTTTACAATACTGGTCGTATTTTCCAGAAAAACCTTATATTCTTATATGCTTTGTGTTTTTCAAAAAATAATAATTATATTTTAGCTTTTTTTAAATAGAAGCTACTTTAGTTTTCTATTTTTGTCATTGAATAAATGTTTACAAAAGAAATATATTGACTTTTTTTTCTCATTCTTCTTTAAATTAAGTGTTGCTATCAATTTTGTTATATCCTAAAGCAATTAATAGAATTTCTTTAATTTTATAAGAGAACATTTCACCGTATATCGAATACACTGAATCACAGATGTCATAGAAAAACTATTAGAAGACAAACTCATACATTCAGCTGTATTCTTCAATGTGACTCAAGCGTTTGATAGCATCTAGCATGAAGGCCTTAACTGAAAATTGAACAATCTACTACCAAGATCAAATGTAGAAATCTTGCAATCATGTATCTCTAAAAGTTTTTTAAGAGTAAAATATAGAGTAAGAGTGTTTTTGGTTCAGTGGGATTGTAGTTGATGTTCCTTAGGCAACAGTCCTTTGGCCAGTCCTATATTACATTAGCGACATTTGCTGAAAGTACAGCGATCTTATCAGTAAGTACTGATCACAACGAACCACAAATAAACTGCAAAAAAAACCTGTGATGGGATTTATGGCTGGACCTAAAACTGTAAAATAAAACTTAAAGGGCTAAAATCAATACACGTCAACTTTACTACAAGAAAAAAAGGTAACACATATCAGTATAAATGGTAATGTTGTCAATCTAGTACATAGACTTCCTCGCGTTGTGGTCCATAATATCTGCTTCTGGGCTCCCGGGCTGGAACCAGGTCACTGGTATAACTTCCGACGTTTCGTACCCACTCGTATGGGACATCTTCAGGGCTCAACTACTGCAACTGTCTGTCGCACTGAAACTGGCAGTTATACCAGAAGCAGATAGTATGGTAATGTTATCCCTTACAAGAATACAGCCAAGTATCTAGGTATGACGCTCGATGTCAAACTTAAATGGAAAGGGCACTTTAAAAAAAAGAACGTTGGGCCTTAAATATAGAAAATGTGAATAGATGTTATGATGTAATTCTCAACTTCCAATACACAATAAAGTTTTGATGTATAAACAAATTTTGCAACCAGTCTGGGTCTATGGTATACAACTTTGGGGTTGTGCCAAATCGGGCCATATCAGAAGTATACAAATATATAAAATAATTTTATGTAATATCGTTAATGCTTCCTGGTATCTAGAAGTTGAAGACATGTCCAGAGATATACGAAGAGTAGCTACAAACTATGAAGCAAGATTAAACCAACATACTAATACGGAAGCAATTAAGCTTCTCCACCTTAAAAATTAAAAATCTCAACAGAAGACTAAATATAAGTAAACAACAGAATCTTATTTAATTTGTTGTCTTGGTTTTTATCTGCTTATTTAATCTTTTATTTATATTTTGTAAACTCCGCTGTATATGTGTTAATACTGCAATTTTTGGAAATAGTTTAATTAGACAATTTCCTTATCTTCCACAAATTCCATTGTATATTGTATTTCGCAGTCCGTATTTTACTGAAATTAGTTTGATTTTTTTGATATTGCTATCGCCATCTGGGATGTGTTAGGCGAGGGTTGTTATAAATATTATTCTAGGTATCTATGATTCATTTCTTGGGTAATTTACATATTTTCATAGTTGATATCTTTAATTGGAATTATCCCAATTAGTTTGTAATTAATTGTTGTAATAACGAGCCTGTAATTTGTATTTTCCTCCGTCCTCTTTTTTTACGGTCGAAGCCGTAATCAGACATAAAGGCACTGTCCGTGATGCTCTCGTTCACCTGTTCCGTTTCTACTTCTAGAGAAGTAAGTCCCTTCGTCTGTCATACAGCAGAATTCAATCTGGTAGTAGATTGTGCATACAATTAAGAAAGGAACGTACCTTACATCTTAACGGAATAATATTATACCGATAGATTAATGTATAGGCTTGGAATTTTGTTGTTTTGAATTGTATCAATATAAATCAACCACATTACGACTGTTCAGATCAATCTTGACTTTACTCTCACGTCTTATTAGAAGGGCGAAAAATCTAGTTAATAACCTTAGCACTAACTCGAGGTAGGACGATTTTAATCATTGCATTACAATCTAGCCTAATTTTCTTTCTCTCTCTCCTTCCTACGTTGATGTTAGGGCTTTTTCAATTAGAGTCTAAAATAGTGACCTTAGTGAAGAGTACATTTTCACCTAACAGGAAAAGTAGTGCTATATCCACCTTATTGCAGCCACCTTGACAAAGGACAAGTTATGCATATTACTTCTATCTTCGACCACCTGCCATTGAGAGTGTACGAAGTGCACCGTTCGTATTAAAATCATTTTAAATTTTATAGTATATACACTTTTGTTATTTAGACTACTTAAATTATTACATAACTCATATGCAATTAATAATGTGTTAAAATTGTTAACGTTGCTTGTGTTCTCCTCTATGTAGATATCTTAATCTAAAAGTTTCCATTGCTGCAGACAACATATAAGAATTGAGGCTTTTGTTTTCGGAAGGTTCAAGTCACGAACAAGATTACTTTATTAATTGAGTTCAGTGATAAACTGGGGTTTAGAAGACGAACCATCAGAACTAGGGATGTGGGGAGCTTGGTTCAACATCTGGAGGAGATTTTTCATATTCCGTTTCCGAATCAAGACTTAACTTTCAGGGCACAGGAGAATGGGTAATCAGAAGTCATGGAGCACTGCTTGGATCAGAAGGAATATTGGGATAGGTACAATATGCGGAAAATACGAATAGACGATTATTGAACGCACAGTAATAACTAAAGCAATACTTAAGGGATTGAGTATAAATTGTCCCAACTGTCTGTATTTAATAAATATGCCTAAAAAGTCTAAAAAGATCTTTTGTATGTCAATTGTATAGTAATATACGAGGATAGTTTGATAAGTAGTGAGAATGACACATAGGTGGTGCTCTAATTGGTAAAACAAATGCACTGTAATTTAGGTTGCCTATTTATATGTTTACATTCCAATATTTAGATAAATCGGTTTATTAGTTTATTTTTGACAGCTGATTGAAAAAGAAGCAACACGTCGTTTTGTTAAAATAGAAAAAACAAACTATCGTGCGGTGATTAAATACTTCGTAATTAAGGGTATGAAAGCTACCGAAGTAAAAGATGAGTTACGGGAAACATTAGCTGAATCTGCTCCATCATCCGCCACAATAGGTAGATGAGTAAATGAATTTAAACGTGGTAGAACAAGCTGTGTTGATGAACCGCGCTCTAGAGCACTCAAAATCGTGACTTCTAAGGAAATGATTATAAAAATCCATAATATTATTACACAAGATCGACGACTCAAAGTGAGAGAGATAGCAGACATGGTAAACATTTCAACAGAACGCGTACACCACATTTTAACGAAATAATTGGGTCTTTCCAAGCTTTCGGCCAGATGTGTGCCGCGATTGGTTACGACTGATCAAAATTTCACTCGTTTGCGCATTTCCAATGAGTGTTTGGACGTTTATAAGCGGAATCCGGTCGATTTTTGTAGGCGATTTGTTACTTGCGATGAAACTTGGATACACTACAGTACACCCGAAACTAAACAACAGTCGAAACAATGGTTAGAACGTGGTTCTGCACCTCCAAAGAAAGGTGATGGCATCAATTTTTTGGGGTTCAAAGAGCATTTTGCTCATTGATTACCTTCAGAAAGGTGCCACAATAAACGGACAATATTATGCAGAACTTCTACAAAAATTAAATATTGAGATTCGTGTTAAACGGCCAGGAATGGCAAAGAAAAAGGTTCTGTTTCACCAAGACAACGCTCCCTCAAATACCAGCACAGTTGCGGTGTCCAAAATCCACGAGTTGCATTTCCAATTAGTACCGCATGCGCCTTATTCGCCGGATCTAGCCCCTTCCGACTTCCACTTTTTTCCAAAATTGAAAACGGCACTAAGTGGAAAGAAATTTTCGTCTAACGACGAGCTTATCATCTTCGTAAATGAATATTTTGCAAGCCTTCCGGAATCACATTTTAGAGATGGCATAAGGGCATTGGAGCACCGTTGGAATAAATGTATTGCTCTTTTAGGAGAATATATTGGAAAATAAAAATTATGTTGTATTTAAAAAATTCGTTTTTCTTTTCCATTCGCACTACTTGTCAAACTACCCTTGTAAGTTCAAATTTTAATAAATACTCATTGGTTTTATCAGGAGAACGTTTGTGTTGAACAGTGCTATTGCTTAGTTTAGTTAATTTATATTAGTTTTTAAATCGCAGAGCAACATACATAACAATGTTTTCATTAATTTTCAGAATAATCTAGTTGCTCATTTTAATGAGCTCTCTCCTTTTTCGTGTTCGCGTTTTTTCATGCTACTACTTGTTTATCGCTATTCTTAACTATTATTTTATTTGTCCTGGTTTTGAATAATTTCGATGATAATGTGTTACCCAGGTTTGGGATTTCTTCCGCGATATAACCTGTCAGTTAATTTTATTAATTTTGCTACAAATACAGAGTTTAATTTAGCTGATTAGACTTTCAATTAGTATGTATCGCTTTTCTCTAATAGTTTGTATCCGATCATACCATTATTAGGCAGTTCATTCTGATTTTCCGGCATAAACTGTATCTTTGGGCGTATGTCATTCAAGAGTAGTAGAAAATTTAAAGTTTGTCTCTTCCGTGTTCAGATTACGGGAGTATTATCTATATAACGTAGCTATAGTTTTGGTTTCACAATTACGTCGTTTATTATGTGTTCAAAATTACTCATAAAATATTAGCAATAATTGGCTATCACGATGAATCTATTTGTGGCGCTTTCGATCTACTTGTAATGTTGCCCTTTCTATAATATGTAAACAAAGCAGTGTTTTGCCAGTATTATGAAATATTCTACAATATTGTTACTGCTTCCTTTACAGGTAGTTGTTGTAATTTGACGTTAAAATTCACTAATAGATTTGTTTTCTGAATACATTGTGTTATTTAATGAAATATAACACATGGATCAATAAGTCCCGAGACTAACCCATAGATGGCGCTCGTAGTAAACCAGTAACCACGTCTTTCTAGAGTACTAACCTTTGCTTGAAACGTGTCAAAATTTTAAGTCGATCGGACCAGAAACAGCTGAGTTATCGAGGTTGGAGTAAAGTCGTTTTGTAGTTTGTTTAAACAATGGAAAAAACCGAGTTTCGTGTTCTGATAAAACATTGTTTTTTAATGGGTAAAAACACCACGCAAGCAAAACAATGGTTTAAAAAATGTTACCCGGACTCTTGTCCATCAAAAGCAACGATTTGTCGGTGGTTTGCCGAGTTTAAACGTGGTCGTACCGACACAAATGACACGGAACGCTCGGGTAGACCTGTGGAAGCCGTTACACCGGAAAATGTGAGTGAAGTGACAAAAATTATAATGAAAGATCGTAAAGTGAAGCTCCGTGAGATTGCTGAAATGACACAGATATCATATGGAAGTGTATTTACTATCCTTCATGAAAAATTGAGCATGAAAAAGGTTTTTTCCAAGTGGGTGCCGCGATTGCTTTCGATGGAACAAAAACAGCAACGAGTCGATGATTCAGAAAGCTGTTTATCGCTATTTACTCGCAACAAAAAAGATTTCTTGCGTCGTTACGTGACCATGGACGAAACATGGATACATCACCACACTCCAGAGTCGAAGCGGCAGTCATCTGAGTGGCGCACAGCTGGCGAAAGCCGTCCGAAACGTCCAAAAACGCAGCAGTCAGCTGGCAAAGTCCTGGCGTCAGTTTTTTGGGATACACATGGCGTAATTTTCATTGACTACCTCGAAAAAGGCAAATCGATCAACAGTGATTATTATATTGACTTACTGGTGCGTTTGAAGGAGGAAATCGCAAAAAAAACGACCGCATATGCAGAGAAAAAAAATCCTTTTTCACCAAGACAATGCACCCTGCCACAAGTCGATGAAAACAATGGCAAAATTGAAAGAATTGGGTTTTGATCTGCTTCCCCACCCCCCATATTCGCCAGATTTAGCCCCCAGTGACTACTGGCTCCTTGCTGATCTTAAAAAAATGCTCCAGGGAAAAAGATTTGGCTCAAATGAGGAGGTCATCGCTGAAACTGAAGCTTATTTTGAAGCGAAAGATAAATTTTTTTATAAACATGGTATTGAAAAATTGGAAAAGCGTTGGAACCATTGTATCACCCTAAAAGGTGATTATGTTGATGAATAAAAAAAAATTTTGCAAAAAAAATGTTGTTTTCATTGTTAGTCTCGGGACTTATAGATCCATGTGTTATGAGGTGATGTGCATTTTTGATGTACGACTTCGTTTGTTTGGCGAAAAATTGTACTGTATCATTAAGATTGTATAGCAAACTAAATCCGAAAAGACATCAATCATAAAAGAACTGAAAAACTACTGGTTTTGAGTATGAACCAGCTACGAGTTATTGTAGGTACACCGTAGTAGGCAGAAAAGGATCATTTACATGAGATGGGCTGTATGAAAGGGACTAGATCCAGCTTTTAGAATAAGAAACCAAACACAGCAATAACCTACTATGTGACTGCAAAACATTAAATTACAAGAAATACCTTCTCTTTGGGATGCAGGAAGTGGAGCCGGAAATACACAGAACATGCGCCACTCGAGACTTGTTTAGTTTGAATGCAATAAACTGATAGACTGCAGAGATAAAAATAGACATTGGTTAGACGAATTTGTTTTGCAGCAGATTAAGTTGACAGCCTTGTACAAGGTAATTCCCAATTTATTGGTCAATTCTTTCTATATAGCTTCTACTTCTTTTTATGCGATTTTTTGTATTTCAGTTCTTTTAGACATTTCTGTTATTAGATTGAATGATTCTTTCTATACTAAGAACATTCAATTTCATACTTGTCTGAATAAACTATTTGGAAGTTTTCTGACAGTATGATTAATATTTACTCCCATTTCCTCTTAGTGATTGTGCATTCTAGTTTTTCTCCGTTTGATATCTCCTATAGGCGCTTGTTAGTTATAACTCTAAGTCGTTTATTTATAAATGCTTGTAATTTTTGGATGTACTCCTTGTTTACAGACAGCGTTTAAGTGCTTTTTAAAATCGGTCTGTTCTGTTTGTTATATCTTTTGAGCATTAATTTTCGTCGATAATGTCCCCTCTCTAAAGCCCATCTACCCTATATACAAGGTGTTTCTGATCGTATCAGTAGAGTACTTCTCAAAAACAACAACAAAACCATCTTGAAACCCCATTCTAAATTATCTGACCCTTTTTCCGTAAAAGACCGTGTTTCTTTAGAATCACCTGGTGTGTACAGGATTCCTTGATTGTGCGGCAGTGTATATATTGGTGAAACAAAGCGGTCTGTCGGCACTCGTGTTTCTGAGCATGAGCGTTGTACTAGGTTGCTGCGCGTAGCTGGTTCTGCACTTGCCGAGCATAGGCTGGAAACCGGGCGCCATATCCAATTTAATTCTACCACGATCCTATCCCGTACTAACCCGTGACCCATAGACAGTAGCAGTAGTTGAGCTTCGAAGATGTCCCATACGAGTGGGTACGAAACGTTGGCAGTTATATCAGTAACGCGGTTCCAGCCCGGAAACCCAGAAGAAAAATATATTAAATTCTTTCTTCGACATATTGTTTTTTCTATCCTATTCCCAATAATCATTGCATGGAATTTTATAGACAATATGTGTTTGTTTTCATTAGTGATATTATATTTTAATTTTATACCGGGTGTCCCATAATGTGATTGCCACCGCTGAAGGATGTGTTACTGGAGCAATTTCAAGTTAATATCAAATAAACATATTTCCAAAACTCTATCGTAATTTAGCTACAAGCATTTAAAATTTTAGATAAAAGATTTTCGATGTAGTATTATAGACGACCGTCTCATTGGTTCGATTATAGTCGAAGAACGTCTCACGGCAGTTCGTTTATGCAGTTTATTTATGTGGATATAGATCGATTGCGCACCTCCACACTTACTGGTAGACAAGTAACAGATTTTCTTAACCAAAATTATCCGAACCGTTAGATTGAGTTCGGCAGTTGTTTGGCCGCCAAGAACACCAAAGTTAAATCCCCTAGATTATTTTTATGGGGAAAGCTGAAAAATTTGGTTTATGCAGAACACCTTGAAAACAGAGAATAGCTTGCTGCTAGAATTATGAATATCGCAGAAACTATTTATGTTGATCCCGAGACTATTAACAGAGCTACCTCTTCAACTCTAATAAGGGGTGGACATTTTGAACAACTAGTTCAACAAAGCCAGGCATTTCTTTTAAATGATTTTCATTAAGATTTCTTTTGTAGCGGCATTAGTAGTGTTATATAAAACTAGACTTATAACTGCTCAAAACTCTATCGTGTTTTGAGCATATGTGCATTAGATAACTTAACATTATATCATGCACACTAGGTATACATAATATTGAGATTATTTTTATTTTGTGTGCAACTTTAGTATTATATGATACTATTTTTTTATTATGTTAAATAAGTAAGTAAGAATACATATTTTATGTGTCTTGGTGATGGCTATTGTTAGGGTTTTGCTGATATTACA